>CAXKVV010002148.1:0-307655 GCA_964058805.1 Schoenoplectus triqueter
GTCCGGGAACGCAAATCATGAAAACGGGAGCCGACGCCCTTGGTTCCGCCGAAAATGAGTCCGGGTGTGCAAAACATAAAAACGGGACCTGACACCCTCGGTACCGCCGAAAATGAGTCTGGGCACGCAAAACATGATAACGGGAGCGGACGCCCTCGGTACTGCAGAAAACGAGTTTGGACGCTCAAAACATGAAAACGGGACCTGACGCCCTCAGTACCGCCAAAAACTTGTCCGGGAGAGCAAAACTTGAAAACGGGACCCGACGCCCTTCCGTACCATCGAAAATGAGTTTAGGCGCGCAAAACTTGAAAACGGGAGCCGACGCCCACGGTACCGCCGAAAACGAGTCCGGGTGCGCAAAATATGAAAACGGGACCCGACGCCCCCGATACTGCCGAAAGTGAGTCCGGTAGCGTAAAACATGAAAACGGGACGCGACGCCCTCCGCCCCGCCGAAAACGTGTCCAACAGTGCAAAACATGAAAACGGGACCCGACGCCGTTAGTATCGCCGAATAATGTTGTCCAACCTTTATGGCACGAATAATGTTGAAAGATTAAAAATAATTCATAAACACTGTATTGAGTTTATTCAATTTTTGTATCATTTGTAGTCGCATTTCAACTCATAAAATAAACAAAATAAACAAAGTTATTGTAAATGAAGTCCCCTATTCAGTTACATTATAATCATTGTGTTATCGATCCTTTATGACACGAATAGCATTGAAAGATCAACAAAAATGCATTAAAATGGTATTCGGTTTATTTATTTGTATAATTTGTAGACTCATTTTAACTCATAAAATAACTAAAATGCATAAGTTGTGTTAAATGATGTTCCATATTCGTTTAGATTATATTCATTGTGTTATCAAACTTTTATATCACGAGTAACGTTGAATGATTAACAAAAACACATTGAAATAATATTCTCTTTATTTGAGTTTTATATCATATGTAGCCTCATTTTAACTCATAAAATATGCCTATCATAAGATTTTTCCAATTAAAACTTCGATATGAACATTCTATGATGCTAATTTTGCACAAAACATAAGGAATATGTGTTAAAAACTGCAGTTTAAATAAATTGTTTGAGATTTTCAAAATTTTTGGCCGCCTAACTACTCATAATTTCATGAAAATTAATATAATTATCCTAATTATGACTATTATGAGGTTATCCAATTAACACTTCGAAATGAATATCCAACGATACTAATTTTTCATAAAACATAAGTAAGATATATTAGAAACTGCTGTTCAAACGAGTTGTTTAAGATTTTTAACATTTTTGCCTCATGCTACACATAATTTCGTGAAAATTAATACAATTACTCCCAACTATGCCTATTAGAAGATTATCTAATTAACACATCGATATGAACGTTCAACGACACTAATTTTGTGTAAAAAATAAGTAAGATGCATTAAAATGTTGTTTAAAGAAGTTGTTTGACTTTCTTTTAATTTTTGGCTGATCAAATACTCAAAATTTCTTAGAAATTAATAAATTTACTCCAAATTATGCCTATTATAAGATTGTCCAATTAACACTTTGATATTAATATCCTACGAGACTAATTTTTCGTAAAACTTAAGTAAGATACATTACAAACTGCTGTTTAACCAAGTTGTTTAAGATTTAAAACATTCATTGACCATTACTACTTATAATTTCGTAAAAATTAATATAATTACTCCTAATTATACCTGTTAGGAGATTATCCAATTAAAATTTTGATATGAATATTCTACGACACACTAATTTTGTACAAAACATAAGTAAGATACATTAAAAACAGCAGTTTAAACATGTTGATTGAGCTTTTAAAATTTTTTATCCGCATACTGCATATAATTTTATGCAAATTAATATAATTACTTCTAATTATGTATATTATAATACTATCAAATTAAAATATCGATATGACTATTCTATGATACTTATTTTGCATAAAATATAAGTAAGATGTATTAAAAACTGCTATTTAAACAAGTTGTTTGACTTTTTTAAAAATTATGGCCGCATAAATACACATAATTTCATAAAAATTAATGTGATTACTCTTAATTATGCCTATAGTAATATTGTCTAATTAACACTTCGATATGAATATCCGACGACACTAATTTTTTGAAAATTTTGGCTGCATAACTACAAAAATTATTTCAATTTTTCAAGTTATTTCAGTTTTTCAAATATTTTGGCCGCATAACTACAAATAATTTCATGCAAATTAATATAATCACTCCTAATTAAACCTATTATAAGATTTTCTAATTAAAACTTTGATATGAACATTCTATGATGCTAATTTTACACAAAACATAAGGAATATGTGTTAAAAACTACTGTTTAAACAAGTTGTTTGAGATTTTTAAAATTTTTGGTCGCCTAGCTACTCATAATTTCGTGAAAATTAATATAATTACTTCTAATTATAACTATTATGAGGTTGTCCAATTAACACATCGAAATGAATATCCTACGATACTAATTTTTCATAAAACATAAGTAAGGTATATTAGAAACTGCTGTTCAAACGATTTGTTTCAGATTTTTAACATTTTTTACCTCATAACTACACATAATTTCGTAAAAATTAATATAATTACTCCTAATTATACATATTATAATACTATAGTATAAAAATATCGATATGAATATTCTATGACACTTATTTTGCACAAAACTGCTATTTAAAAACTTTGTTTGAAAAACTGCTGTTTAAACAAGTTGTTTGACTTTTTAAAATTTTTGGCCGCTTAAATACACATAATTTCATAAAAATTAATGTGATTACTCTTAATTATGCCTATTGTAAGATTGTCCAATTAACACTTCGATATGAATATCCCACAACACTAATTTTTCGTAAAACATAAGTAAAATACATTAGAAACTACTGTTTAAACAAGTTATTTCAGTTTTTCAATATTTTTGGCCGCATAACTATAAATAATTTCATGCAAATTAATATAATCACTCCAAATTATGCCTATTAGAAAATTTTCTAATTAAAACTTTGATATGAACATTCTTTGATGCTAATTTTTCACAAAACAGAAGGAATATGTGTTAAAAACTTCTGTTTAAATAAGTTGTTTGAGATTTTTAAAATTTTTGGCCGCCTAGCTACTCATAATTTCGTAAAAATTAATATAATTACTCCTAATTATACCTAGTATGAGGTTGTCCAATTAACACATCGAAATGAATATCCTACGATACTAATTTTTCATAAAACATAAGTAAGGTATATTAGAAACTGCTGTTCAAACGAGTTGTTTAAGGTTTTTAACATTTTTTACCTCATAACTACACATAATTTCATGAAAATTAATATAATCACTCCTAATTATGCCTATTATAATATTTTCCAATTAAAACTTTGATATAAACATTCTATGATGCTAATTTTGCACAAAACAAAAGGAATATGTGTCAAAAACTACTGTTTAAACAAGTTGTTTGAGATTTTCAAAAATTTTGGCCTAGCTACTCATAATTTCATGAAAATTAATATAATTACTCCTAATTATGCCTATTATGAGGTTGTCTAATTAACACATCGAAATGAATATCCTACGATACTAATTTTTCATAAAACATAAGTAAGGTATATTAGAAACTGCTGTTCAAACGAGTTGTTTAAAATTTTTAACATTTTTACCTCATAGCTACACATAATTTCATGAAAATTAATATAATTACTCCTAACAATGCCTATTAGAAGTTTATCTAATTAACACATCGATATGAACGTTCAACGACACTAATTTTGCACAAAACATAAGTAAGATGCATTAAAAACTACTATTTAAACAAGTTGTTTGAATTTTTAAAAATTTTTGGCAACATAAATGCACATAATTTCGTGAAACTTAAAGTGATTACTCTGAATTATGTCTATTGTAAGATTGTCCAATTAACACTTCGATATGAATATCCCACGACATTAATTGTTCAAAAAACATAAGTAAAATACATTAGAAAGTACTGTTTAAACAAGTTATTTTAATTTTTTAATATTTTTGGCCGCATAACTATAAATAATTTCGTGTAAATTAATATAATCACTCCAAATTATGCCTATTATAAAATTTTCCAATTAAAACTTTGATATGAACATTCTATGATGCTAATTTTGCACAAAACAGAAGGAATATGTGTTAAAAACTGCTGTGTAAACAAGTTGTTTGAGATTTTCGAAATTTTTGGTCTCCTAGCTACTCATAATTTTGTGAAAATTAATATAATTACTCATAATTATACCTAGTATGAGGTTGTCCAATTATCACATCGAAATGAATATCCTACGATACTAATATTTCATAAAGCATAAGTAAGGTATATTAGAAATTGCTGTTCAAACGAGTTGTTTAAGGTTTTTAACATTTTTTACCTCATAACTACACATCATTTCATGAAAAATAATATAATTACTCCTAACAATGCCTATTATAAGATTATCTACTTAACACATCGATATGAACGTTCAACGACACTAATTTTGCACAAAACATAAGTAAGATGCATTCAAAACTGCTATTTAAACAAGTTGTTTGACTTTTTTAAAATTTTTGGCCCCATACATACACATAATTTCGTGAAAATTAATGTGATTACTCTTAATTATGCCTATTGTAAGATTGTCCAATTAACACATCGAGATGAATATCCTACGACACTAATTTTTCATAAAACATAAGTAAAATACATTAGAAACTACTGTTTATACAAGTAATTTTAGTTTTTTCAATATTTTTGGCCGCATAACTACAAATAATTTCGGGCAAATTAATATAATCACGCCTAATTATGTCTATTATAAGATTTTCCAATTAAAACTTTGATATGAACATTCTATGATGCTAATTTTAAACAAAACATAAGGAATATGTGTTACTAACTGCTGTTTAAACAAGTTGTTTGAGATTTTCAAAATTTTTGGCCGCCTAGCTACTCATAATTTCGTGAAAATTAATATAATTACTCCTAATTATGCCTATTATGAGGTTGTCCAATTATCACATCAAAATGAATATCCTACGATACTAATTTTTCATAAAACATAAGTAAGGTATATTCGAAACTGCTTTTCAAACGAGTTGTTTAAGGTTTTTAACATTTTTTACCACATAACTACACATCATTTCGTGAAAATTAATATAATTACTTCTAACAATGCCTATTAGAAGATTATCCAATTAACACATCGATATTAACGTTCAACGACACTAATTTTGCACAAAACATAAGTAAGATGCATTAAAAACTGCTATTTAAACAAGTTGTTTGACTTTTTTAAAATTTATGGCCGCATACTTACACATAATTTCGTGAAAATTAATGTGATTACTCTTAATTATGCCTATTGTAAGATTGTCCAATTAACACTTCGAGATGAATATCCTACGACACAAATTTTTCGTAAAACATAAGTAAAATACATTAGAAACTACTGTTTATACAAGTTATTTCAGTTTTTTCAATATTTTTGGCCGCATAACTACAAATAATTCCGTGCAAATTAATATAATCACTCCTAATTATGTCTATTATAAGATTTTTCAATTAAAAATTTGATATGAACTTTCTATGATGCTAATTTTAAACAAAACATAAGGAATATGTGTTACTAACTGCTGTTTAAACAAGTTGTTTGAGATTTTCAAAATTTTAGGCCGCCTAGCTACTCATAATTTCGTGAAAATTAATATAATTACTCCTAATTATGCCTATTATGAGGTTGTCCAATTATCACATCGAAATGAATATCCTACGATACTAATTTTTCATAAAGCATAAGTAAGGTATATTAGAAACTGCTGTTCAAACGAGTTGTTTAAGGTTTTTAACATTTTTTACCTCATAACTACACATCATTTCATGAAAATTAATATAATTACTCCTAACAATGCCTATTATAAGATTATCTACTTAACACATCGATATGAACGTTCAACGACACTAATTTTGCACAAAACATAAGTAAGATGCATTAAAAACTGCTATTTAAACAAGTTGTTTGACTTTTTTAAAAAATTTGGCCGCATACATACACAAAATTTCGTGAAAATTAATGTGATTACTCTTAATTATGCCTATTGTAAGATTGTCCAATTAACACTTCGAGATGAAAATCCTACGACACTAATTTTTCATAAAACATAAGTAAAATACATTAGAAACTACAGTTTAAACAAGTTATTTCAGTTTTTCAATATTTTTGGCCTTATAACTACAAATAATTTCGTGAAAATTAATATAATCATTCCTAATTATGCCTATTATATGATTTTCTAATTAAAACTTTGATATGAACATTCTATGAAGCTAATTTTGCACAAAACATAAGGAATATGTGTTAAAAACTGCTGTTTAAACAAGTTGTTTGAGATTTTCAAAACTTTTGGCCGCCTAGCTACTCATAATTTCGTGAAAATTAATATAATTACTCCTAACAATGCCTATTAGAAGATTATCCAATTAACACATCGATATAAACGTTCAACGACACTAATTTTGCACAAAACATAAGTAAGATGCCTTAAAAACTGCTATTTAAACAAGTTGTTTGACTTTTTTAAAATTTTTGGCCGCATACATACACATAATTTCGTTAAAATTAATGTGATTACTCTTAATTATGCCTATTGGAAGATTGTCCAATTAACACATCGAGATGAATATCCTACGACACTAATTTTTCGTAAAACATAAGTAAAATACATTAGAAACTACTGTTTATACAAGTTATTTCAGTTTTTTCAATATTTTTGGCCGCATAACTATAAATAATTTCTTGCAAATTAATATAATCACTCCTAATTATGTCTATTATAAGATTTTCCAATTATAACTTTCATATGAACATTCTATGATGCTAATTTTAAACAAAACATAAGGAATATGTGTTACTAACTGCTGTTTAAACAAGTTGTTTGAGATTTTCAAAATTTTTGGCCGCCTAGCTACTCATAATTTCGTGAAAATTAATATAATTACTCCTAATTATGCCTATTATGAGGTTGTCCAATTATCACTTCGAAATGATTATCCTACGATACTAATGTTTCATAAAACATAAGTAAGGTATATTAGAAACTGCTGTTCAAACGAGTTGTTTAAGGTTTTTAACATTTTTTACCACATAACTACACATCATTTCGTGAAAATTAATATAATTTCTCCTAACAATGCCTATTAGAAGATTATCCAATTAACACATCGATATGAACGTTCAACGACACTAATTTTGCACAAAACATAAGTAAGATGCATTAAAAACTGCTATTTAAACAAGTTGTTTGACTTTTTTAAAATTTTTGGCCGCATACACGCACATAATTTCGTGAAAATTAATGTGATTACTCTTAATTATGCCTATTGTAAGATTGTCCAATTAACACATCGAGATGAATATCCTACTTTTCGTAAAACATAACTAAAATACATTAGAAACTACTGTTTATACAAGTTATTTTAGTTTTTTCAATATTTTTGGCCGCATAACTTCAAATAATTTCGTGCAAATTAATATAATCACGCCTAATTATGTCTATTATAAGATTTTCCAATTAAAACTTTGATATGAACATTCTATGATGCTAATTTTAAACAAAACATAAGGAATATGTGTTACTAACTGCTGTTTAAACAAGTTGTTTGAGATTTTCAAAATTTTTGGCCGCCTAGCTACTCATAATTTCGTGAAAATTAATATAATTACTCCTAATTATGCCTATTATGAGGTTGTCCAATTATCACTTCGAAATGAATATCCTACGATACTAATGTTTCATAAAACATAAGTAAGGTATATTAGAAACTGCTGTTCAAACGAGTTGTTTAAGGTTTTTAACATTTTTTACCACATAACTACACATCATTTCGTGAAAATTAATATAATTACTCCTAACAATGCCTATTAGAAGATTATCCAATTAACACATCGATATGAACGTTCAACGACACTAATTTTGCACAAAACATAAGTAAGATGCATTAAAAACTGCTATTTAAACAAGTTGTTTGACTTTTTTAAAATTTTTGGCCGCATACACGCACATAATTTCGTGAAAATTAATGTGATTACTCTTAATTATGCCTATTGTAAGATTGTCCAATTAACACATCGAGATGAATATCCTACTTTTCGTAAAACATAACTAAAATACATTAGAAACTACTGTTTATACAAGTTATTTTAGTTTTTTCAATATTTTTGGCCGCATAACTTCAAATAATTTCGTGCAAATTAATATAATCACGCCTAATTATGTCTATTATAAGATTTTCCAATTAAAACTTTGATATGAACATTCTATGATGCTAATTTTAAACAAAACATAAGGAATATGTGTTACTAACTGCTGTTTAAACAAGTTGTTTGAGATTTACAAAATTTTTGGCCGCCTAGCTACTCATAATTTCGTGAAAATTAATATAATTACTCCTAATTATGCCTATTATGATGTTGTCCAATTATCACTTCGAAATGAATATCCTACGATACTAATGTTTCATAAAACATAAGTAAGGTATATTAGAAACTGCTGTTCAAACGAGTTGTTTAAGGTTTTTAACATTTTTTACCTCATAACTACACATCATTTCGTGAAAATTAATATAATTACTCCTAACAATGCCTATTAGAAGATTATCCAATTAACACATCGATATGAACGTTCAACGACACTAATTTTGCACAAAACATAAGTAAGATGCATTAAAAACTGCTATTTAAACAAGTTGTTTGACTTTTTTAAAATTTATGGCCGCATACTTACACATAATTTCGTGAAAATTAATGTGATTACTCTTAATTATGCCTATTGTAAGATTGTCCAATTAACACTTCGAGATGAATATCCGACGACACTAATTTTTCGTAAAACATAAGTAAAATACATTGGAAACTACTGTTTATACAAGTTATTTCTGTTTGGCCGCATAACTATAAATAATTTCTTGCAAATTAATATATCACTCCTAATTATGTCTATTATAAGATTTTCCAATTATAACTTTGATATGAACATTCTATGATGCTAATTTTAAACAAAACATAAGGAATATGTGTTACTAACTGCTGTTTAAACAAGTTGTTTGAGATTTTCAAAATTTTTGGCCGCCTAGCTACTCATAATTTCGTGAAAATTAATATAATTACTCCTAATTATGCCTATTATGAGGTTGTCCAATTATCACATCGAAATGAATATCCTACGATACTAATGTTTCATAAAACATAAGTAAGGTATATTAGAAACTGCTGTTCAAACGAGTTGTTTAAGGTTTTTAACATTTTTTACCTCATAACTACACATCATTTCGTGAAAATTAATATAATTACTCCTAACAATGCCTATTAGAAGATTATCCAATTAACACATCGATATGAACGTTCAACGACACTAATTTTGCACAAAACATAAGTAAGATGCATTAAAAACTGCTATTTAAACAAGTTGTTTGACTTTTTTAAAATTTTTGGCCGCATACATACACATAATTTCGTGAAAATTAATGTGATTACTCTTAATTATGCCTATTGTAAGATTGTCCAATTAACACTTCGAGATGAATATCCTACGACACTAATTTTTCGTAAAACATAAGTAAAATACATTAGAAACTACTGTTTATACAAGTTATTTCAGTTTTTTCAATATTTTTGGCCGCAGAACTACAAATAATTTCGTGCAAATTAATATAATCACGCCTAATTATGTCTATTATAAGATTTTCCAATTAAAACTTTGATATGAACATTCTATGATGCTAAATTTAAACAAAACATAAGGAATATGTGTTACTAACTGCTGTTTAAACAAGTTGTTTGAGATTTTCAAAATTTTTGGCCGCCTAGCTACTCATAATTTCGTAAAAATTAATATAATTACTACTAATTATGCCTATTATGAGGTTGTCCAGTTATCACATCAAAATGAATATCCTACGATACTAATTTTTCATAAAACATAAGTAAGGTATATTAGAAACTGCTGTTCAAACGAGTTGTTAAAGGTTTTTAACATTTTTTACCACATAACTACACATCATTTCGTGAAAATTAATATAATTACTCCTAACAATGCCTATTAGAAGATTATCCAATTAACACATCGATATGAACGTTCAACGACACTAATTTTGCACAAAACATAAGTAAGATGCATTAAAAACTGCTATTTAAACAAGTTGTTTGACTTTTTTAAAATTTATGGCCGCATACATACACATAATTTCGTGAGAATTGATGTGATCACTCTTAATTATGCCTATTGTAAGATTGTCCAATTAACACTTCGAGATGAATATCCTACGACACAAATTTTTCGTAAAACATAAGTAAAATACAATAGAAACTACTGTTTATACAAGTTATTTCTGTTTTTTCAATATTTTTGGCCGCATAACTACAAATAATTTCTTACAAATTTATATAATCACTCTTAATTATGTCTATTATAAGATTTTCCAATTAAAACTTTGATATGAACATTCTATGATGCTAATTTTAAACAAAACATAAGGAATATGTGTTACTAACTGCTGTTTAAACAAGTTGTTTGAGATTTTTAAAATTTTTGGCCGCCTAGCTACTCATAATTTCGTGAAAATTAATATAATTACTCCTAATTATGCCCATTATGAGGTTGTCCAATTATCACTTCGAAATGAATATCCTACGATACTAATGTTTCATAAAACATAAGTAAGGTATATTAGAAACTGCTGTTAAAACGAGTTGTTTAAGGTTTTTAACATTTTTTACCTCATAACTACACATCAATTCGTGAAAATTAATATAATTACTCCTAACAATGCCTATTAGAAGATTATGCAATTTACACATCGATATGAACGTTTAACGACACTAATTTTGCACAAAACATAAGTAAGATGCATTAAAAACTGCTATTTAAACAAGTTGTTTGACTTTTTTAAAATTTTTGGCCGCATACATACACATAATTTCG
Organism: Schoenoplectus triqueter; assembly: GCA_964058805.1. Lineage (NCBI taxonomy): Eukaryota > Viridiplantae > Streptophyta > Magnoliopsida > Poales > Cyperaceae > Schoenoplectus > Schoenoplectus triqueter. The sequence goes on from CAXKVV010002148.1 coordinate 11,001, forward strand.
TGAAAATTAATGTGATTACTCTTAATTATGCCTATTGTAAGATTGTCCAATTAACACTTCGAGATGAATATCCTACGACACTAATTTTTCGTAAAACATAAGTAAAATACATTGGAAACTACTGTTTATACAAGTTGTTTCTGTTTTTTCATTATTTTTGGCCGCATAACTACAAATAATTTCTTGCAAATTAATATAATCACTCCTAATTATATCTATTATAAGATTCTCCAATTAAAACTTTGATATGAACATTCTATGATGCTAATTTTAAACAAAACATAAGGAATATGTGTTACTAACTGCTGTTTAAACAAGTTGTTTGAGATTTTCAAAATATTTGGCCGCCTAGCTACTCATAATTTCGTGAAAATTAATATAATTACTCCTAATTATGCCTATTATGAGGTCGTCCAATTATCACATCGAAATGAATATCCTACGATACTAATTTTTAATAAAACATAAGTAAGGTATATTAGAAACTGCTGTTCAAACGAGTTGTTTAAGGTTTTTAACATTTTTACCTCATAACTACACATCATTTCGTGAAAATTAATATAATTACTTCTAACAATGCCTATTAGAAGATTATCCAATTAATACATCGATATCAACGTTCAACGACACTAATTTTACACAAAACATAAGTAAGATGCATTAAAAACTGCTATTTAAACAAGTTGTTTGACTTTTTTAAAATTTTTGGCCGCATACATACACATAATTTCGTGAAAATTAATGTGATAACTCTTAATTATGCCTATTGTAAGATTGTCCATTTAACACTTCGAGATGAATATCCTACGACACTAATTTTTCGTTAAACAAAAGTAAAATACTTTAGAAACTACTGTTTATACAAGTTATTTCAGTTTTTTTAATATTTTTGGCCGCATAACAACAAATAATTTCGTGCAAATTAATATAATCACTCCTAATTATGTCTATTATAAGATTTTCTAATTAAAACATTGATATGAACATTCTATGATGCTAATTTTGCACAAAACAAAAGGAATATGTTTTAAAAACTGCTATTTAAACAAGTTGTTTGACTTTTTTAAAATTTTTGGCCGCATACATACACATAATTTCGTGAAAATTAATGTGATTACTCTTAATTATGCCTATTGTAAGATTATCCATTTAACACTTCGAGATGAATATCCTACGACACTAATTTTTCGTTAAACATAAGTAAAATACTTTAGAAACTACTGTTTATACAAGTTATTTCAGTTTTTTCAATATTTTTGGCCGCATAACTACAAATAATTTCGTGCAAATTAATATAATCACTCCTAATTATGTTTATTATAAGATTTTCCAATTAAAACGTTGATATGAACATTCTATGATGCTAATTTTAAACAAAACATAAGGAATATGTGTTACTAACTGCTGTTTAAACCAGTTGTTTGAGATTTTCAAAATTTTTGGCCGCCTAGCTACTCATAATTTCGTGAAAATTAATATAATTACTCCTAATTATGGCTATTATGAGGTCGTCCAATTATCACATCGAAATGAATATCCTACGATACTAATTTTTCATAAAACATAAGTAAGGTATATTAGAAACTGCTGCTCAAACGAGTTGTTTATGGTTTTTAACATTTTTTACCTCATAACTACATATCATTTCGTGAAAATTAAAATAATTACTCCTAACAATGCCTATTAGAAGATTATCCAATTAACACATCGATATGAACGTTCAACGACACTAATTTTGCACAAAACATAAGTAAGATGCATTAAAAACTGCTATTTAAACAAGTTGTTTGACTTTTTTAAAATTTTTGGCCGCATACATACACATAATTTCGTGAAAATTAATGTGATTACTCTTAATTATGCCTATTGTAAGATTGTCCGATTAACACTTCGAGATGAATATCCTACGACACTAATTTTTCGTTAAACATAAGTAAAATACTTTAGAAACTACTGTTTATACAAGTTATTTCAGTTTTTTTAATATTTTTGGCCGCATAACTAGAAATAATTTCGTGCAAATTAATATAATCACTCCTAATTATGTCTATTATAAGATTTTCCAATTAAAACTTTGATATTAACATACTATGATGCTAATTTTAAACAAAACATAAGGAATATGTGTTACTAACTGCTGTTTAAACAAGTTGTTTGAGATTTTCAAAATTTTTGGCCGCCTAGCTACTCATAATTTCGTGAAAATTAATATAATTACTCCTAATTATGCCTATTATGAGGTCGTCCAATTATCACATCGAAATGAATATCCTACGAAACTAATTTTTCATAAAACATAAGTAAGGTATATTAGAAACTGCTGTTCAAACGAGTTGTTTAAGGTTTTTAACATTTTTTACCTCATAACTACACATCATTTCGTGAAAATTAAAATAATTACTCCTAACAATGCCTATTAGAAGATTATCCAATTAACACATCGATATGAACGTTCAACGACACTAATTTTGCACAAAACATAAGTAAGATGCATTCAAAACTGCTATTTAAACAAGTTGTTTGACTTTTTTAAAATTTTTGTCCGCATACATACACATAATTTCGTGAAAATTAATGTGATTACTCTTAATTATGCCTATTGTAAGATTGTCCATTTAACACTTCGAGATGAATATCCTACGACACTAATTTTTCGTTAAACATAAGTAAAATACTTTAGAAACTACAGTTTATACAAGTTATTTCAGTTTTTTCAATATTTTTGGCCGCATAACTACAAATAATTTCGTGCAAATTAATATAATCACTCCTAATTATGTCTATTATAAGATTTTCCAATTAAAACTCTGATATGAAAATTCTATGATGCTAATTTTAAACAAAACATAAGGAATATGTGTTACTAACTACTGTTTAAACCAGTTGTTTGAGATTTTCAAAATTTTTGGCCGCCTAGCTACTCATAATTTCGTGAAAATTAATATAATTACTCCTAATTATGGCTATTATGAGGTTGTCCAATTATCACATCGAAATGAATATCCTACGATACTAATTTTTCATAAAACATAAGTAAGGTATATTAGAAACTGCTGCTTAAACGAGTTGTTTAAGGTTTTTAACATTTTTTACGTCATAACTACACATCATTTCGTGAAAATTAAAATAATTACTCCTAACAATGCCTATTAGAAGATTATCCAATTAACACATCGATATGAACGTTCAACGACACTAATTTTGCACAAAACATAAGTAAGATGCATTAAAAACTGCTATTTAAACAAGTTGTTTGACTTTTTTAAAATTTTTGGCCGCATACATACACATAATTTCGTGAAAATTAATGTGATTACTCTTAATTATGCCTATTGTAAGATTGTCCAATTAACACTTCGAGATGAATATCCTACGACACTAATTTTTCGTTAAACATAAGTAAAATACTTTAGAAACTACTGTTTATACAAGTTATTTCAGTTTTTTTAATATTTTTGGCCGCATAACTAGAAATAATTTCGTGCAAATTAATATAATCACTCCTAATTATGTCTATTATAAGATTTTCCAATTAAAAATTTGATATGAACATTCTATGATGCTAATTTTAAACAAAACATAAGGAATATGTGTTACTAACTGCTGTTTAAACAAGTTGTTTGAGATTTTCAAAATTTTTGGCCGCCTAGCTACTCATAATTTCGTGAAAATTAATATAATTACTCCTAATTATGCCTATTATGAGGTCGTCCAATTATCACATCGAAATGAATATCCTACGAAACTAATTTTTCATAAAACATAAGTAAGGTATATTAGAAACTGCTGTTCAAACGAGTTGTTTAAGGTTTTTAACATTTTTTACCTCATAACTACACATCATTTCGTGAAAATTAAAATAATTACTCCTAACAATGCCTATTAGAAGATTATCCAATTAACACATCGATATGAACGTTCAACGACACTAATTTTGCACAAAACATAAGTAAGATGCATTAAAAACTGCTATTTAAACAAGTTGTTTGACTTTTTTAAAATTTTTGGCCGCATACATACACATAATTTCGTGAAAATTAATGTGATTACTCTTAATTATGCCTATTGTAAGATTGTCCGATTAACACTTCGAGATGAATATCCTACGACACTAATTTTTCGTTAAACATAAGTAAAATACTTTAGAAACTACTGTTTATACAAGTTATTTCAGTTTTTTTAATATTTTTGGCCGCATAACTAGAAATAATTTCGTGCAAATTAATATAATCACTCCTAATTATGTCTATTATAAGATTTTCCAATTAAAACTTTGATATTAACATACTATGATGCTAATTTTAAACAAAACATAAGGAATATGTGTTACTAACTGCTGTTTAAACAAGTTGTTTGAGATTTTCAAAATTTTTGGCCGCCTAGCTACTCATAATTTCGTGAAAATTAATATAATTACTCCTAATTATGCCTATTATGAGGTCGTCCAATTATCACATCGAAATGAATATCCTACGAAACTAATTTTTCATAAAACATAAGTAAGGTATATTAGAAACTGCTGTTCAAACGAGTTGTTTAAGGTTTTTAACATTTTTTACCTCATAACTACACATCATTTCGTGAAAATTAAAATAATTACTCCTAACAATGCCTATTAGAAGATTATCCAATTAACACATCGATATGAACGTTCAACGACACTAATTTTGCACAAAACATAAGTAAGATGCATTCAAAACTGCTATTTAAACAAGTTGTTTGACTTTTTTAAAATTTTTGTCCGCATACATACACATAATTTCGTGAAAATTAATGTGATTACTCTTAATTATGCCTATTGTAAGATTGTCCATTTAACACTTCGAGATGAATATCCTACGACACTAATTTTTCGTTAAACATAAGTAAAATACTTTAGAAACTACAGTTTATACAAGTTATTTCAGTTTTTTCAATATTTTTGGCCGCATAACTACAAATAATTTCGTGCAAATTAATATAATCACTCCTAATTATGTCTATTATAAGATTTTCCAATTAAAACTCTGATATGAAAATTCTATGATGCTAATTTTAAACAAAACATAAGGAATATGTGTTACTAACTACTGTTTAAACCAGTTGTTTGAGATTTTCAAAATTTTTGGCCGCCTAGCTACTCATAATTTCGTGAAAATTAATATAATTACTCCTAATTATGGCTATTATGAGGTTGTCCAATTATCACATCGAAATGAATATCCTACGATACTAATTTTTCATAAAACATAAGTAAGGTATATTAGAAACTGCTGCTTAAACGAGTTGTTTAAGGTTTTTAACATTTTTTACGTCATAACTACACATCATTTCGTGAAAATTAAAATAATTACTCCTAACAATGCCTATTAGAAGATTATCCAATTAACACATCGATATGAACGTTCAACGACACTAATTTTGCACAAAACATAAGTAAGATGCATTAAAAACTGCTATTTAAACAAGTTGTTTGACTTTTTTAAAATTTTTGGCCGCATACATACACATAATTTCGTGAAAATTAATGTGATTACTCTTAATTATGCCTATTGTAAGATTGTCCAATTAACACTTCGAGATGAATATCCTACGACACTAATTTTTCGTTAAACATAAGTAAAATACTTTAGAAACTACTGTTTATACAAGTTATTTCAGTTTTTTTAATATTTTTGGCCGCATAACTAGAAATAATTTCGTGCAAATTAATATAATCACTCCTAATTATGTCTATTATAAGATTTTCCAATTAAAAATTTGATATGAACATTCTATGATGCTAATTTTAAACAAAACATAAGGAATATGTGTTACTAACTGCTGTTTAAACAAGTTGTTTGAGATTTTCAAAATTTTTGGCCGTCTAGCTGCTCATAATTTCGTGAAAATTAATATAATTACTCCTAATTATGCCTATTATGAGGTCGTCCAATTATCACATCGAAATGAATATCCTACGATACTAATTTTTCATAAAACATAAGTAAGGTATATTATAAACTGCTGTTGAAACGAGTTGTTTAAGGTTTTTAACATTATTTACCTCATAACTACACATCAATTCGTGAAAATTAATATAATTACTCCTAACAATGCCTATTAGAAGATTATCCAATTAACACATCGATATGAACGTTCAACGACACTAGTTTTGCACAAAACAAAAGTAAGATGCATTAAAAACTGCTATTTAAACAAGTTGTTTGACTTTTTTAAAATTTTTGGCCGCATACATACACATAATTTCGTGAAAATTAATGTGATTACTCTTAATTATGCCTATTGTAAGATTGTCCAATTAACACATCGAGATGAATATCCTACGACACTAATTTTTCGTAAAACATAAGTAAAATACATTGGAAACTACTGTTTATACAAGTTATTTCTGTTTTTCAATATTTTTGGCCGCATAACTATAAATAATTTCTTGCAAATTAATATAATCACTCCTAATTATGTCTATTATAATATTTTCCAATTAAAACTTTTATATGAACATTCTATGATGCTAATTTTAAACAAAACATAAGGAATATGTGTTACTAACTGCTGTTTAAACAAGTTGTTTGAGATTTTCAAAATTTTTGGCCGCCTAGCTACTCATAATTTCGTGAAAATTAATATAATTACTCCTAATTATGCCTATTATGAGGTCGTCCAATTATCACATCGAAATGAATATCCTACGATACTAATTTTTCATAAAACATAAGTAAGGTATATTAGAAACTGCTGTTCAAACGAGTTGTTTAAGGTTTTTAACATTTTTTACCTCATAACTACACATCATTTCGTGAAAATTAAAATAATTACTCCTAACAATGCCTATTAGAAGATTATCCAATTAACACATCGATATGAACGTTCAACGACACTAATTTTGCACAAAACATAAGTAAGATGCATTAAAAACTGCTATTTAAACAAGTTGTTTGACTTTTTTAAAATTTTTGACCGCATACATACACATAATTTCGTGAAAATTAATGTGATTACTCTTAATTATACCTATTGTAAGATTGTCCAATTAACACTTCGAGATGAATATCCTATGACACAAATTTTTCATAAAACATAAGTAAAATACATTAGAAACTTCTGTTTAAACAAGTTATTTCAGTTTTTCAATATTTTTGGCCTCATAACTACAAATAATTTCGTGCAAATTAATATAATCATTCCTAATTATGCCTATTATAAGATTTTCTAATTAAAACTTTGATATGAACATTCTATGATGCTAATTTTGCACAAAACATAAGGAATATGTGTTAAAAACTGCTGTTTAAACAAGTTGTTTGAGATTTTCAAAACTTTTGGCCGCCTAGCTACTCATAATTTCGTGCAAATTAATATAATTACTCCTAACAATGCCTATTAGAAGATTATCCAATTAACACATCGATATGAACGTTCAACGACACTAATTTTGCACAAAACATAAGTAAGATGCATTAAAAACTGCTATTTAAACAAGTTGTTTGACTTTTTTAAAATTTTTGGCCGCATACATACACATAATTTCGTGAAATAAATGTGATTACTCTTAATTATGCCTATTGTAAGATTGTCCAATTAACACTTCGAGATGAATATCCTACGACACTAATTTTTCGTAAAACATAAGTAAAATACATTGGAAACTACTGTTTATACAAGTTATTTCGTTTTTTTCAATATTTTTGGCCGCATAACTACAAATAATTTCTTGCAAATTAATATAATCACTTCTAATTATGTCTATTATAAGATTTTCTAATTAAAACTTTGATATGAACATTCTATGATGCTAAATTTAAACAAAACATAAGGAATATGTGTTACTAACTGCTGTTTAAACAAGTTGTTTGAGATTTTCAAAATTTTTGGCCGCCTAGCTACTCATAATTTCGTGAAAATTAATATAATTACTACTAATTATGCCTATTATGAGGTTGTCCAATTATCACATCAAAATGAATATCCTACGATACTAATTTTTCATAAAACATAAGTAAGGTATATTAGAAACTGCTGTTCAAACGAGTTGTTTAAGGTTTTTAACATTTTTTACCTCATAACTACACATCAATTCGTGAAAATTAATATAATTACTCCTAACAATGCCTATTAGAAGATTATGCAATTAACACATCGATATGAACGTTCAACGACACTAATTTTGCACAAAACATAAGTAAGATGCATTAAAAACTGCTATTTAAACAAGTTGTTTGACTTTTTTAAAATTTTTGGCCGCATACATACACATAATTTCGTGAAAATTAATGTGATTACTCTTAATTATGCCTATTGTAAGATTGTCCAATTAACACTTCGAGATGAATATCCTACGACACTAATTTTTCGTAAAACATAAGTAAAATACATTGGAAACTACTGTTTATACAAGTTATTTCTGTTTTTTCAATATTTTTGGCCGCATAACTACAAATAATTTCTTGCAAATTAATATAATCACTCCTAATTATGTCTATTATAAGATTTTCCAATTAAAACTTTGATATGAACATTCTATGATGCTAATTTTAAACAAAACATAAGGAATATGTGTTACTAACTGCTGTTTAAACCAGTTGTTTGAGATTTTCAAAATTTTTGGCCGCCTAGCTACTCATAATTTCGTGAAAATTAATATAATTACTCCTAATTATGGCTTTTATGAGGTTGTCCAATTATCACATCGAAATGAATATTCTACGATACTAATTTTTCATATAACATAAGTAAGGTATATTAGAAACTGCTGCTCAAACGAGTTGTTTAAGGTTTTTAACATTTTTTACCTCATAACTACACATCATTTCGTGAAAATTAAAATAATTACTCCTAACAATGCCTATTAGAAGATTATCCAATTAACACATCGATATGAACGTTCAACGACACTAATTTTGCACAAAACATAAGTAAGATGCATTAAAAACTGCTATTTAAACAAGTTGTTTGACTTTTTTAAAATTTTTGGCCGCATACATACACATAATTTCGTGAAAATTAATGTGATTACTCTTAATTATGCCTATTGTAAGATTGTCCAATTAACACTTCGAGATGAATATCCTACGACACTAATTTTTCGTTAAACATAAGTAAAATACTTTAGAAACTACTGTTTATACAAGTTATTTCAGTTTTTTTAATATTTTTGGCCGCATAACTAGAAATAATTTCGTGCAAATTAATATAATCACTCCTAATTATGTCTATTATAAGATTTTCCAATTAAAAATTTGATATGAACATTCTATGATGCTAATTTTAAACAAAACATATGGAATATGTGTTACTAACTGCTGTTTAAACAAGTTGTTTGAGATTTTCAAAATTTTTGGCCGCCTAGCTACTCATAATTTCGTGAAAATTAATATAATTACTCCTAATTATGCCTATTATGAGGTCGTCCAATTATCACATCGAAATGAATATCCTACGATACTAATTTTTCATAAAACATAAGTAAGGTATATTAGAAACTGCTGTTCAAACGAGTTGTTTAAGGTGTTTAACATTTTTTACCTCATAACTACACATCATTTCGTGAAAATTAAAATAATTACTCCTAACAATGCCTATTAGAAGATTATCCAATTAACACATCGATATGAACGTTCAACGACACTAATTTTGCACAAAACATAAGTAAGATGCATTAAAAACTGCTATTTAAACAAGTTGTTTGACTTTTTAAAAAATTTTGACCGCATACATACACATATTTTCGTGAAAATTAATGTGATTACTCTTAATTATGCCTATTGTAAGATTGTCCAATTAACACTTCGAGATGAATATCCTATGACACAAATTTTTCGTAAAACATAAGTAAAATACATTAGAAACTTCTGTTTAAACAAGTTATTTCAGTTTTTCAATATTTTTGGCCTCATAACTACAAATAATTTCGTGCAAATTAATATAATCATTCCTAATTATGCCTATTATAAGATTTTCTAATTAAAACTTTGATATGAACATTCTATGATGCTAATTTTGCACAAAACATAAGGAATATGTGTTAAAAACTGCTGTTTAAACAAGTTGTTTGAGATTTTCAAAACTTTTGGCCGCCTAGCTACTCATAATTTCGTGCAAATTAATATAATTACTCCTAACAATGCCTATTAGAAGATTATCCAATTAACACATCGATATGAACGTTCCACGACACTAATTTTGCACAAAACATAAGTAAGATGCATTAAAAACTGCTATTTAAACAAGTTGTTTGACTTTTTTAAAATTTTTGGCCGCATACATACACATAATTTCGTGAAATAAATGTGATTACTCTTAATTATGCCTATTGTAAGATTGTCCAATTAACACTACGAGATGAATATCCTACGACACTAATTTTTCGTAAAACATAAGTAAAATACATTGGAAACTACTGTTTATACAAGTTATTTCGGTTTTTTCAATATTTTTGGCCGCATAACTACAAATAATTTCTTGCAAATTAATATAATCACTTCTAATTATGTCTATTATAAGATTTTCTAATTAAAACTTTGATATGAACATTCTATGATGCTAAATTTAAACAAAACATAAGGAATATGTGTTACTAACTGCTGTTTAAACAAGTTGTTTGAGATTTTCAAAATTTTTGGCCGCCTAGCTACTCATAATTTCGTGAAAATTAATATAATTACTACTAATTATGCCTATTATGAGGTTGTCCAATTATCACATCAAAATTAATATCCTACGATACTAATTTTTCATAAAACATAAGTAAGGTATATTAGAAACTGCTGTTCAAACGAGTTGTTTAAGGTTTTTAACATTTTTTACCTCATAACTACACATCAATTCGTGAAAATTAATATAATTACTCCTAACAATGCCTATTAGAAGATTATGCAATTAACACATCGATATGAACGTTCAACGACACTAATTTTGCACAAAACATAAGTAAGATGCATTAAAAACTGTTATTTAAACAAGTTGTTTAAATTTTTTAAAATTTTTGGCCGCATACATACACATAATTTCGTGAAAATTAATGTGATTACTCTTAATTATGCCTATTGTAAGATTGTCCAATTAACACTTCGAGATGAATATCCTACGACACTAATTTTTCGTAAAACATAAGTAAAATACATTGGAAACTACTGTTTATACAAGTTATTTCTGTTTTTTCAATATTTTTGGCCGCATAACTACAAATAATTTCTTGCAAATTAATATAATCACTCCTAATTATGTCTATTATAAGATTTTCCAATTAAAACTTTGATATGAACATTCTATGATGCTAATTTTAAACAAAACATAAGGAATATGTGTTACTAACTGCTGTTTAAACAAGTTGTTTGAGATTTTCAAAACTTTTGGCCGCCTAGCTACTCATAATTTCGTGAAAATTAATATAATTACTCCTAACAATACCTATTAGAAGATTATCCAATTAACACATCGATATGAACGTTCAACGACACTAATTTTGCACAAAACATAAGTAAGATGCATTAAAAACTGCTATTTAAACAAGTTGTTTGACTTTTTTAAAATTTTTGGCCGCATACATACACATAATTTCGTGAAAATTAATGTGATTACTCTTAATTATGCCTATTGGAAGATTGTCCAATTAACACATCGAGATGAATATCCTACGACACTAATTTTTCGTAAAACATAAGTAAAATACATTAGAAACTACTGATTATACAAGTTATTTCAGTTTTTTCAATATTTTTGGCCGCATAACTACAAATAATTTCGTGCAAATTAATATAATCACGCCTAATTATGTCTATTATAAGATTTTCCAATTAAAACTTTGATATGAACATTCTATGATGCTAATTTTAAACAAAACATAAAGAATATGTGTTATTAACTGCTGTTTAAACAAGTTGTTTGAGATTTTCAAAATTATTGGCCGCCTAGCTACTCATAATTTCGTGAAAATTAATATAATTACTCCTAATTATGCCTATTATGAGGTCGTCCAATTATCACATCGAAATGAATATCCTACGATACAAATTTTTCATAAAACATAAGTAAGGTATATTAGAAACTGCTGTTCAAACGAGTTGTTTAAGGTTTTTAACATTTTTTACCTCATAACTACACATCATTTCGTGAAAATTAAAATAATTACTCCTAACAATGCCTATTAGAAGATTATCCAATTAACACATCGATCTGAACGTTCAACGACACTAATTTTGCACAAAACATAAGTAAGATGCATTAAAAACTGCTATTTAAACAAGTTGTTTGACTTTTTTAAAATTTTTGGCCGCATACATACACATAATTTCGTGAAAATTAATGTGATTACTCTTAATTATGCCTATTGTAAGATTGTCCATTTAACACTTCGAGATGAATATCCTACGACACTAATTTTTCGTTAAACATAAGTAAAATACTTTAGAAACTACTGTTTATACAAGTTATTTCAGTTTTTTCAATATTTTTGGCCGCATAACTACAAATAATTTCGTGAAAATTAATATAATCACTCCTAATTATGTCTATTATACGATTTTCCAATTAAAACTTTGATATGAACATTCTATGATGCTAATTTTAAACAAAACATAAGGAATATGTGTTACTAACTGCTGTTTAAACAAGTTGTTTGAGATTTTCAAATTTTTTGGCCACCTAGCTACTCATAATTTCGTGAAAAATAATATAATTACTCCTAATTATGCCTATTATGAGGTCGTCCAATTATCACATCGAAATGAATATCCTACGATACTAATTTTTCATAAAACATAAGTAAGGTATATTAGAAACTGCTGTTCAAACGAGTTGTTTAAGGTTTTTAACATTTTTTACCTCATAACTACACATCATTTCGTGAAAATTAAAATAATTACTCCTAACAATGCCTATTAGAAGATTATCCAATTAACACAACGATATGAACGTTCAACGACACTAATTTTGCACAAAACATAAGTAAGATGCATTAAAAACTGCTATTTAAACAAGTAGTTTGACTTTTTTAAAATTTTTGGCCGTATACATACACATAATTTCGTGAAAATTAATGTGATTTCTCTTAATTATGCCTATTGTAAGATTGTCCAATTAACACTTCGAGATGAATATCCTACGACACTAATTTTTCGTAAAACATAAGTAAAATACATTGGAAACTACTGTTTATAGAAGTTATTTCTGTTTTTCAATATTTTTGGCCGCATAACTACAAATAATTTCGTGCAAATTAATATAATCACTCCTAATTATGCCTATTATAAGATTTTCTAATTAAAACTTTGATATGAACATTCTATGATGCTAATTTTGCACAAAACATAAGGAATATGTGTTAAAAACTGCTGTTTAAACAAGTTGTTTGAGATTTTCAAAACTTTTGGCCGCCTAGCTACTCATAATTTCGTGCAAATTAATATAATTACTCCTAACAATGCCTATTAGAAGATTATCCAATTAACACATCGATATGAACATTCTATGATGCTAATTTTAAACAAAACATAAAGAATATGTGTTATTAACTGCTGTTTAAACAAGTTGTTTGAGATTTTCAAAATTATTGGCCGCCTAGCTACTCATAATTTCGTGAAAATTAATATAATTACTCCTAATTATGCCTATTATGAGGTCGTCCAATTATCACATCGAAATGAATATCCTACGATACAAATTTTTCATAAAACATAAGTAAGGTATATTAGAAACTGCTGTTCAAACGAGTTGTTTAAGGTTTTTAACATTTTTTACCTCATAACTACACATCATTTCGTGAAAATTAAAATAATTACTCCTAACAATGCCTATTAGAAGATTATCCAATTAACACATCGATCTGAACGTTCAACGACACTAATTTTGCACAAAACATAAGTAAGATGCATTAAAAATTGCTATTTAAACAAGTTGTTTCACTTTTTTAAAATTTTTGGCCGCATACATCCACATAATTTCGTGAAATTAATGTGATTACTCTTAATTATGCCTATTGTAAGATTGTCCAATTAACACTTCGAGATGAATATCCTACGACACTAATTTTTCGTTAAACATAAGTAAAATACTTTAGAAACTACTGTTTATACAAGTTATTTCAGTTTTTTTAATATTTTTGGCCGCATAACTACAAATAATTTCGTGCAAATTAATATAATCACTCCTAATTATGTCTATTATAAGATTTTCCAATTAAAACTTTGATATGAACATTCTATGATGCTAATTTTAAACAAAACATAAGGAATATGTGTTACTAACTGCTGTTTAAACAAGTTGTTTGAGATTTTCAAAATTTTTGGCCGTCTAGCTGCTCATAATTTCGTGAAAATTAATATAATTACTCCTAATTATGCCTATTATGAGGTCGTCCAATTATCACATCGAAATGAATATCCTACGATACTAATTTTTCATAAAACATAAGTAAGGTATATTAGAAACTGTTGTTCAAACGAGTTGTTTAAGGTTTTTAAAATTTTTTACCTCATAACTACACATCATTTCGTGAAAATTAAAATAATTACTCCTAACAATGCCTATTAGAAGATTATCCAATTAACACATCGATATGAATGTTCAACGACACTAATTTTGCACAAAACATAAGTAAGATGCATTAAAAACTGCTATTTAAACAAGTTGTTTGACTTTTTTAAAATTTTTGGCCGCATACATACACATAATTTCGTGAAAATTAATGTGATTACTCTTAATTATGCCTATTGTAAGATTGTCCATTTAACACTTCGAGATGAATATCCTACGACACTAATTTTTCGTTAAACATAAGTAAAATACTTTAGAAACTACTGTTTATACAAGTTATTTCAGTTTTTTCAATATTTTTGGCCGCATAACTACAAATAATTTCGTGCAAATTAATATAATCACTCCTAATTATGTCTATTATAAGATTTTCCAATTAAAACTCTGATATGAACATTCTATGATGCTAATTTTAAACAAAACATAAGGAATATGTGTTACTAACTGCTGTTTAAACCAGTTGTTTGAGATTTTCAAAATTTTTGGCCGCCTAGCTACTCATAATTTCGTGAAAATTAATATAATTACTCCTAATTATGGCTATTATGAGGTTGTCCAATTATCACATCGAAATGAATATCCTACGATACTAATTTTTCATAAAACATAAGTAAGGTATATTAGAAACTGCTGCTCAAACGAGTTGTTTAAGGTTTTTAACATTTTTTACCTCATAACTACACATCATTTCGTGAAAATTAAAAGAATTACTCCTAACAATGCCTATTAGAAGATTATCCAATTAACACATCGATATGAACGTTCAACGACACTAATTTTGCACAAAACATAAGTAAGATGCATTAAAAACTGCTATTTAAACAAGTTGTCTTACTTTTTTAAAATTTTTGGCCGCATACATACACATAATTTCGTAAAAATTAATGTGATTACTCTTAATTATGCCTATTGTAAGATTGACCAATTAACACTTCGAGATGAACATCCTACGATACTAATTTTTCGTAAAACATAAGTAAAATACATTAGAAACTACTGTTTAAACAAGTTATTTCAGTTTTTCAATATTTTTGGCCGCATAACTACAAATAATTTCGTGCAAATTAATATAATCACTCCTAATTATGCCTATTATATGTTTTTCTAATTAAAACTTTGATATGAACATTCTATGATGCTAATTTTGCACAAAACATAAGGAATATGTGTTAAAAACTGCTGTTTAAACAAGCTGTTTGAGATTTTCAAAAATTTTAGCCGCCTAGCTACTCATAATTTCGTGAAAATTAATATAATTACTCCTAATTATGCCTATTATGAGGTTATCCAACTATCAGATCGAAATGAATATCCTACGATACTATTTTTTCATAAAACATAAGTAAGGTATATTAGAAACTGCTGTTCAAACGAGTTGTTTAAGGTTTTTAATATTTTTTACCTCATAACTACACATTATTTCGTGAAAATTAATATAATTACTCCTAATAATGCCTATTAGAAGATAATCTAATTATCACATCGATATGAACGTTCAACGACACTAATTTTGCACAAAACATAAGTTAGTTGCAATAAAAACTGCTATTTAAACAAGTTTGATTTTTTTTATATTTTTGGCCGCATACATACACATAATTTCGTGAAAATTAACGTGATTACTCTTAATTATGCCTATTGTAAGATTGTCCAATTAACACTTCGAGATGAATATCCTACGACACTAATTTTTCGTAAAACATAAAAGTAAAATACATTAGAAACTACTGTTTAAACAAGTTATTACAGTTTTTCAATATTTTTGGCCGAATAACTATAAATAATTTCGTGCAAATTAATATAATCATTCGTAATTATGCCTATTATAAGATTTTCTAATTAAAACTTTGATATGAACATTCTATGATGCTAATTTTGCACAAAACATAAGGAATATGTGTTAAAAACTGCTATTTAAACAAGTTGTTTGAGATTTTCAATATTTTTGGCCGCCTAGCTACTCATAATTTCGTCAAAATTAATATAATTACTCCTAATTATGCCTATTATGAGGTTGTCAAATTATCACATCGAAATGAATATCCTACGACTAATTTTCCATAAAACATAAGTAAGGTATATTAAAAACTGCTGTTCAAACGTGTTGTTTAAGATTTTTAACATTTTTTACCTCATAACTACACATAATTTCATAAAAATTAATGTAATTTATCCTAACGATGCATATTAGAAGATTATCCAATTAACACATTGATATGAATGTTCAACGACACTAATTTTACACAAAATATAAGTAAGATGCATTAAAAATTACAATTTAAACAAGTTATTTTTTTAAATTTTTTGGCCGTATAAATATACATAATTTCATGAAAATTAATGTAATTACTCTTAATTATGCCTATTGTAAGATTATTCAATTAACACTTCAATATGAATATACTACGACACTATTTTTTCATAAAACATGAGTTAAATACATTAGAAACTACTATGTAAACATGATATTTCAGTTTTTCAAAATTTTTGGCCGGATAACAACAAATAATTTCGTGCAAATTAATATAATCACTCCTAATAATGTCTATTATAAGATTTTGCAATTAAAACTTCGATATGAATATTCTATGATGCTAATGTTTCACAAAACATAAGGAATTTGTGTTAAAAACTGCTGTCTAAACAAGTTGTTTGAGATTTTTAAAATTTTTGGCCGCCTAGCTACTCATAATTTCGTGAAAATTAATATAATTACTCCTAATTATGCCTATTATGAGGTTGTCCAATTAACACTTCGAAATGAATATCATACGACACTAATTTTTCGTAAAACATAAGTAAAATACATTGGAAACTACTGTTTATACAAGTTATTTCGGTTTTTTCAATATTTTTGGCCGCATAACTACAAATAATTTCTTGCAAATTAATATAATCACTCCTAATTATGTCTATTATAAGATTTTCTAATTAAAACTTTGATATGAACATTCTATGATGCTAATTTTAAACAAAACATAAGGAATATGTGTTACTAACTGCTGTTTAAACAAGTTGTTTGAGATTTTCAAAATTTTTGGCCGCCTAGCTACTCATAATTTCGTGAAAATTAATATAATTACTCTTAATTATGCCTATTATGAGGTCGTCCAATTATCACATCGAAATGAATATCCTACGATACTAATTTTTCATAAAACATAAGTAAGATATATTAGAAACTGCTGTTCAAACGAGTTGTTTAAGGTTTTTAACATTTTTTACCTCATAACTACACATCATTTCGTGAAAATTAATATAATTACTCCTAACAATGCCTATTAGAAGATTATCCAATTAATACATCAATATGAACGTTCAACGACACTAATTTTGCACAAAACATAAGCAAGATGCATTAAAAACTGCTATTTAAACAAGTTGTTTGACTTTTTTAAAATTTTTGGCCGCATACATACACATAATTTCGTAAAAATTAATGTGATTACTCTTAATTATGCCTATTGTAAGATTGTCCAATTAACACTTCGAGATGAATATCCTACGACACTAATTTTTCGTAAAACATAAGTAAAATACATTAGAAACTACTGTTTATACAAGTTATTTCAGTTTTTTCAATATTTTTGGCCGCATAACTACAAATAATTTCGTGCAAATTAATATAATCATGCCTAATTATGTCTATTATAAGATTTTCCAATTAAAACTTTGATATGAACATTCTATGATGCTAAATTTAAACAAAACATAAGGAATATGTGTTACTAACTGCTGTTTAAACAAGTTGTTTGAGATTTTCAAAATTTTTGGCCGCCTAGCTACTCATAATTTCGTGAAAATTAATATAATTACTACTAATTATGCCTATTATGAGGTTGTCCAATTATCACATCAAAATAAATATCCTACGATACTAATTTTTCATAAAACATAAGTAAGGTATATTAGAAACTGCTGTTCAAACGAGTTGTTTAAGGTTTTTAACATTTTTTACCTCATAACTACACATCAATTCGTGAAAATTAATATAATTACTCCTAACAATGCCTATTAGAAGATTATGCAATTAACACATCGATATGAACGTTCAACGACACTAATTTTGCACAAAACATAAGTAAGATGAATTAAAAACTGCTATTTAAACAAGTTGTTTGACTTTTTTAAAATTTTTGGCCGCATACATACACATAATTTCGTGAAAATTAATGTGATTACTCTTAATTATGCCTATTGTAAGATTGTCAAATTAACACTTCGAGATGAATATCCTACGACACTAATTTTTCGTAAAACATAAGTAAAATACATTGGAAACTACTGTTTATACAAGTTATTTCTGTTTTTTCAATATTTTTGGCCGCATAACTACAAATAATTTCGTGCAAATTAATATAATCACGCCTAATTATGTCTATTATAAGATTTTCCAATTAAAAACTTTGATATGAACATTCTATGATGCTAATTTTAAACAAAACATAAGGAATATGTGTTAAAAACTGCTATTTAAACAAGTTGTTTGAGATTTTCAATATTTTTGGCCGCCTAGCTACTCATAATTTCGTCAAAATTAATATAATTACTCCTAATTATGCCTATTATGAGGTTGTCAAATTATCACATCGAAATGAATATCCTACGACTAATTTTCCATAAAACATAAGTAAGGTATATTAAAAACTGCTGTTCAAACGTGTTGTTTAAGATTTTTAACATTTTTTACCTCATAACTACACATAATTTCATAAAAATTAATGTAATTTATCCTAACGATGCCTATTAGAAGATTATCCAATTAACACATCGATATGAACGTTCAACGACACTAATTTTACACAAAATATAAGTAAGATGCATTAAAAACTACAATTTAAACAAGTTATTTTTTTAAATTTTTTGGCCGTATAAATACACATAATTTCATGAAAATTAATGTAATTACTCTTAATTATGCCTATTGTAAGATTATTCAATTAACACTTCAATATGAATATACTACGACACTATTTTTTCATAAAACATAAGTTAAATACATTAGAAACTACTATGTAAACAAGATATTTCAGTTTTTCAAAATTTTTGGCCGGATAACAACAAATAATTTCGTGCAAATTAATATAATCACTCCTAATTATGTCTATTATAAGATTTTGCAATTAAAACTTCGATATGAATATTCTATGATGCTAATGTTTCACAAAACATAAGGAATTTGTGTTAAAAACTGCTGTCTAAACAAGTTGTTTGAGATTTTTAAAATTTTTGGCCGCCTAGCTACTCATAATTTCGTGAAAATTAATATAATTACTCCTAATTATGCCTATTATGAGGTTGTCCAATTAACACTTCGAAATGAATATCATATGATACTAATTTTTCATAAAACATAAGTAAGATATATTAGAAACTGTTGTTCAAACGAGTCGTTTAAGATTTTTAACATTTTTGCCTCATGCTACACATAATTTCATGAAAATTAATATAATTACTTCTAACTATGCCTATTAGAAGATTATCCAATTAACACATCGATATTAACGTTCAACGACACTAATTTTGTGCAAAAATTATGTAAGATGCATTAAAAAGCTGTTTAATGAAGTTGTTTGACTTTTGTTTTGAATTTTTGGTTGAATAAATACTAAAAATTTCCTGTAAATTAATAAATTTACTCCTAATTGTGCCTATTTTAAGATTGTCTAATTAACACTTCGATATTAATATCCTACGGGACTAATTTTTCATAAAACATAAGTAAGATACATTACAAACTGCTATTTAACCAAGTTGTTTAAGATTTACAACATTCATTGACCATTACTACTTATAATTTCATGAAAATTAATATAATTATTCCTAATTATATCTGTTAGTAGATTATCCAATTAAAATTTTGATATGAATATTCTACGCCACACTAATTTTGCACAAAACATAAGTAAGATGCATTAAAAATAACCGTTTAAATATGTTGTAGCTTTTAAAATATTTTATCCACATAACTGCATATAATTTCTTGCAAATTCATACAATTACTCCTAATTATGCATATTATGATACTATCGAATTAAAATATCGATATGAATATTCTATGACACTAATTTTGCACAAAACATAAGTAAGATGCATTAAAAACTGTTATTTAAACAAGTTGTTTGACTTTTTAAAATCTTTGGCCGCATAAATACACATAATTTAGTAAAAATTAATGTGATTACTCTTAATTATGCCTATTGTAATATTATCCAATTAACACTTCGATATGAATATCCTACGACACTAATTTTTCGTAAAACATAAGTAAAATACATTAGAAACTACTGTTTAAATAAGTTATTTTAGTAATTCAATATTTTTGGCCGCATTACTATAAATAATTTCGTGCAAATTAATATAATCACTCCTAATTATTACTATTATAAGATTTTCCAATTAAAATTTTGATATGAACATTCTATGATGCTAATTTTGCACAAAACATAAGGAATATGTGTTTAAAACTGCTGTTTAAGCAAGTTGTTTGAGATTTTTAAAATTTTTGGCCGCCTAGCTACTCATAATTTCATGAAAATTAATATTTTCGTTCCCGGACATGTTTTGGGAGGTGGGGGGGTGCGCCCGGTTCCGTTTTCATGTTTTGCGTCCCAAACACATTTTCGACGGT
This sequence comes from Schoenoplectus triqueter, assembly GCA_964058805.1. NCBI lineage: Eukaryota > Viridiplantae > Streptophyta > Magnoliopsida > Poales > Cyperaceae > Schoenoplectus > Schoenoplectus triqueter. The sequence continues at coordinate 32,143 of CAXKVV010002148.1, forward strand.
ACCGAGGGCGTCGGGTCCTGTTTTCATGTTTTGGACGCCCGGACTCGTTTTCGGCGGAATCGAGGGTGTCGGGTCCCGTTTTCATGTTTTGCGTCCCGACTCGTTTTCAACGGTGCGAAGGGTTCCGGGTCCCGTTTTCATGTTTTACGATCCCGGGCACATTTTCGACAGTACGGAGGGCGTCGGGTCTCGATTTCATGTATTGCGCAACCAGACTCATTTTCGGCGGTACCGAGGGCGTCGGGTCCCGTTTTCATATTTTGTGCTCCGAACTCGTTTGCGGCGGTACCGAGGGAGTCAGGTCCAGTTTTCATGTTTTGTGCACCCGAAATCGTTTTCGGCGGTACCGAGGGCTTCCGATCCCGTTTTCATGTTTTTCGCTCTCGGACATGTTTTCAGCGATACCGAGGGCGTCGCGTCCCATTTTCATGCTTTCCACGCCCAGATTAGTTTTCGGCGGAACGGATGGCATCGGGCCCCGCTTTCATATTTTGCGCTCCCGGACTCATTTTCGGTCGTACCGCGGGCGTCCGATCCCATTTTTATGTTTTTTCGTTCCCGGACAAATTTTGGGAGGTGCGGGGGGCGACCGGTTCCGTTTTCATATTTTGCGCTCCCGAACACGTTTTCAGTGGTACCGAGGGCATCAGGTCTCGTTTTCATGTTTTGGACGCCCTGACGCGTTTTCAGCGGAACCGAGGGCATGGGATCCTGTTTTCATGTTTTGCATTCCCGACTCATTTTCAGCGGTACGAAGGGTTCCGGGTCCCGTTTTCATGTTTTGCGATCCCGGGCACGTTTTCGGCGGTACGGAGGGCGTCGAGTCTCGATTACATGTATTACGCAACAAGACTCATTTTCGGCGATATCGAGGGAGTCGGGTCCAGTTTTCATGTTTTGCGTACCCGGAATCATTTTCAGCGGTACCGAGGGCGTCCGATCACGTTTTCATGTTTTCCGCTCCCAGACATGTTTTTGGGGGTGCGGAGGGCGTCGGGTCCGATTTTCATGTTTTGTGCGCTTGGACTCATTTTCGGCGGTACCGAGGGTACTGGGTCCCGTTTTTATGTTTTGCACAACCGGCGTCGTTTCCCGTGGTACCGAGGGCATCGGGTCCCGTTATCATGTTTTCCGCTCTCGGACTCATTTTCGGCGGTACCGAGGGCGTCAGGTCTAATTTTCTTTTTTTGCGCTCTAGAACTCGTTTTCAGCGGTACCGAGGGCGTCGGGTACAATTTTCATGTTTTGCGCTTTTGGACTCATTTTCGACGGTACCGAGGGCGTCGGGTCTCGTTTCCCTATTTTGCGCGCCCGGACTCATTTTTGGCGGCACCGAGGGGATCAGATCCCGTTATCATGTTTTACACTCCCGGACTCGTTTTCGGCGGTACCGAGGGCGTCAGATCCCATTCTAACACGGAGTCGTTTCCCGCGGTACCAAGGGCGCCATATTCAATTTTCTTTTTTTGCGCTCAAGGACTCATTTTCAGCGGTACCGAGGGCATCGGGTCCAGTTTTCATGTTTTGCGCTCCCGGACACGTTTTCGGCGGAATGAGGGTGTCTGGTCCCATTTTCATGTTTTACGTTCCCGATTAGTTTTCGGCGGTACGAAGGGTTCCGGGTCTCGTTTTCATATTTTGCGATCCCGGGCACGTTCTCGGTGGTACGGAGGGCGTCGAGTCTCGATTTCATGTATCGCGCAACCAGACTCATTTTAGGCGGTTCCGAGGGCGTCGGGTCCCGTTGTCATATTTTGTGCTCTGAACTCGTTTGCGGCAGTACCGAGGGAGTCGGGTCCAATTTTCATGTTTTGCGCACCCGGAATCATTTTCGGCGGTACCGAGGGCGTCCGATACCGTTTTCATGTTTTCCGTTGTCGGACATGTTTTTGGTCGTGCGGAGGGCGTAAGATCCTATTTTCATGTTTTGTGCGCCTAGACTCGTTTTCGGCGGTACCGAGGGTGCTGGGTCCTGTTTTTATGATTTGCGCAACCGACGTCGTTTCCCGCAGTACCGAGGGCGTCGGGTCCCGTTATCATGTTTTGCGCGCCCGAACTCATTTTTGGCGGTACCGAGGGCATCAGGTCCCGTTATCATGTTTTGCGCGTCCAAACTCATTTTCGGCGGTACTGAGGACATCGGGTCCCGTTTTCATGTTTTGCGCTCCCGGACACGTTTTCGGCAGTTACGAGGGCGTTAGGTCCTATTTTCATATTTTGCGCTCCCGGACTCGTTTTCAGCCGTACCGAGGGCATATGTTCCCGTTTTCATGTTTTGCGCTCTGTACTCGTTTCTAGCTGTACCAAGGGCGTCGGGTCCCATTTTCATATTTTGTGCTCCCGGACTCGTTTTCGGCGGTACAGAGGGTGCTAGGTCTCATTTACATGTTTTGCGCTCCCAGAGTCGTTTCCCGCGGTACCGAGGGCGTCGGGTCACATTTTCATGTTTTGCGCTCCCGAACTCATTCTCGGCGGTACTGAGGGCGTCGGGTCTCGTTTTCATATTTTTCATTACCGGACTCGTTTTCGGCGGTGCCGAGTGCGTCGAGTCCCATTATCATGTTTTGCCGGCTCAGACTCGTTTTCGGCGGTACCGAGGCCGTCTGATCCCGATTTCATGTCTCCCGTTCCCGGACATGTTTTCGGAGGTGCGGAGGGCGTCCGGTCCCGATCTCGGCGGTACCGAGGGTATCGGGTCCCGTTTTCGTGTTTTGCGCTCCCGTGCACGTTTTTGGCGGTACCGAGGGCGTTAGGTCTCATTTTCATATTTTGCGCTCCAAGACTCGTTTGCGGCGGTACCGAGGGTGTTGGGTACCGTTTTCATGTTTTGCGTGCCCGGACTCATTTCTGGCGGTACCGATTGCGTCGGTTCCCGATTTCATGTTTTGCGCATCCGGACTCATTTTCGGCGGTACCGAGGGCGTCGGGGTCGGTTTTCATATTTTGCCCTCCCGAACTCGTTTTCGGTGGTACCAAGGGCGTCGGGTCCCGTTTTCATGTTTTACGCTTCCAGACTCGTTTTCGGAGGTGCCAAGGGCGCCGGGTCCCGTTTTCATGTTTTGCGCACCCGGAATCGTTTTTGGCGGTACCGAGGGCGTTTGATCCTATTTTAATGTTTTCCGATCCCGGACACGTTTTCAACGATACCGATGGCGTCGCGTCCCGTTTTCATGCTTTGCACGCCCGGATTAGTTTTTGGCGGAACTGAGGGCGACGATAACCGTTTTCAGTTTTTGTGTTCCCGAACTCATTTTTCGGCGGTACGGAGGGTGTTGGGCCTCGATTTCATATTTTGCGCTCCTGGACTCATTTTCGGTGGTGCCGCTAGCGTCGGGTCCCGTTTTCATGTTTTATGCGCTGAAAACTCATTTTCGGTGATATCGGGGCATCGAGTCCCTTTTTCATATTATGCGCTCCCGGACTTATTTTCGGCGGTGCCGAGGACTTCAGGTCCCATTTTCATGTTTTGCGCCCCCGAACTCATTTTCGGTGGACCCGAGGGTGTCGGGTCCTATTTTCATATTTTGCGCTCCCGAACACGTTTTCGGCGATACCGAGTTCGTCGGGTCCCGTTTTCATGTTTTCCATTCCCGAAAATGTTTTAGGCGGTGCGAAGGGCGTCGGGTCTCGTTTTCATGTTTTGCGCTCCCGGACACGTTTTCGGCAATATCGAGGGCGTCGAGTCCCGTTTTCATGTTTTGCACGCTAGGACCTATTTTCGGCGGAACCGAGGGCGACGGGTCCCGGTTTCATATTTTGCACAACCGAACTCGTTTTGGCGGAATCGAGGGCGTCGGGTCCCGTTTTTATATTTTGCGCTCCTTGGCACGTTTTCGGCGGTACTGAGGGCGTCGGGTCTCGAATTCATGTTTTGGGCAACCAGACTCATTTTCGACGGTACCCGCGGTGTCGGTTCTCATTTTCATGTTTTGCGCGCGCTGACTTTTTTCGATGGTACTGAAGGCGTCGGGTCCCGTTTTCATATTTTGCGCTCACGGACTCATTTTCGGCGGTACCGAGGGCGTTAGTTCCCATTTTCATGTTTTGCTCGCTCGGACTCGTTTTCGGCGGTACAGAGGGCGTCGGGTCCCGTTTTCATGTCTTGCACTCCCTTACTCGTTTTCGGCGGTACCGAGGGCGTCAGGTCCCGTTTTCATGTTTTGCGCGCCCGGACTTATTTTCGGTGGTACCGAGGGCGTCGGGTTCTCATTTTCAAATTTTGCGCTCCCGGACTCATTTTCGGCGGTACTGAGGGCGTCCGATCCCGTTTTCATATTTTTCGCTCCCGGACATGTTTTGGCGATGCGGAGGGCGTCGGGTTCTGTTTTCATGTTTTGTGCGTGGACTCATTTCCAGCGGTACCGAGGGCGTCGGTTCCCATTTTTATGTTTTGCGCGGGGACTCGTTTCCAGCATTATCGAGGGTGTCGGTTCTCATTTTCATGTTTTGCTTGCCTGGACTCGTTTTCGCTGGTATCAAGGGCATCGAGCCCGGTTTATATGTTTTGCACGCCCTGACTCATTTTTCGACGGTACCGAGGGTGTCGAGCTCCGTTTTCATCCCCCGCGCTCCCGGACTCGTTTTCGGCGGTACCGAGGGTGTCGGGTCCCGTTTTCCATTTTTTGCGCGCCCGGACACGTTTTTCTGCAGTATCGTGGGCGTAAGATCCCATTTTCATATTTTGCGCTCCCAGACTCGTTTTCGGCGGCACCGAGGGCGTCAGGTCCCATTTTCATGTTTTGCGCACTAAAACTTATTTTCGGCGGTATTGTGGGCGTCATGTCTCGTTTTCATGTTTTGCGCTCTCGGACTCATTTTCTGCGGTACCGAGGGCGTCCGATCCTATTTTTATGTTTTCCGCTCCCTGACATGTTTTTGGCGGTATGGAGAGCGTCGGGTTCTATTTTCATGTTTTGCGCGTCCGAACTCGTTTTCATCGGAACCGATGGTTTTGTGTCCCGTTTTCATGTTTTGCCCTCACATAGTCGTTTCCCGCGGTACCGAGGGCGTCGGGACCCGTTTTCATGTTTTGCGCTCCCTGACGCATTTTCTGCGGTTCCAAGGGCGTCGGGTCCTGTTTCCATGTTTTGCACTCCCGGACACGTTTACTGCGACACCAAGGGCGTATGGTCACGTTTTCATGTTTTGATCTCACGTACTCGATTTCGACGGTACGGAGGGTGCCGGTCTCGTTTTGATGTTTTGCGCTCCCGGACTCGTTTTTCGGCGGTACCGAGGGCATCGAGTCCCGTGTTCATGTTTTGCGATCCCGCGTACATTTTCGACGGTACCAAGGGCGTCGGGTACCGTTTCCATGTTTGGATTGCCCGGACTCATTTTCGGCGGTACCAATGGTGTTTGGTCCCGTTTTTGATGTTTTGCGTTCCCGGACTCGTTTTCAGCGGTGCCGAGTGCGTCAGGTCCCGTTTTCAAGTTTTGCGCGCACAGAATCATTTTCGATGGTACCGAGGGCGTCCAATCCTCTTTCCATGTTTTCCGCTCCCGAACATGTTTTTGGCGGTGCGGAGGGCGTCGTTTTATGTTTTCATGTTTTGCGTGCCAGGACTCGTTTTCGGCGGAACCGAGGGTGCCGAGTCCCGTTTTCATGTTTTGCGCTCACGGAGTCGTTTCCCGCGGTACCGAGGGCGTCGGGTCCCGTTTTCATGTTTTGCGATCCCGGACACATTTTCGGACTCCCGAGAGCGTCGGGTCCCGTTTTCATGTTTTGCGCCCCCGGACACGTTTTCGGCGATACCGAGGGCGTATGGTCAAGTTTTCATGTTTTGATCTCACAGACTCGTTTTCAACGGTACGGAGGGTGCCGAATATCATTTTGATGTTTCACGTGTCCGAAATCATTTTCGGCGGTACCGAGGGAATCGGGTCTCGTGTTCATGTTTTGCGATCCCGGGCACATTTTCGGCGGTACGTAGGGCGTCGGGTCCCGATTTCATGTTTTGCGCAACCGGACTTGTTTTTGGCATTACCGAGGGCGTCAGGTCCTGTTTTCTTCTTTTGCGCTGCCGGACACGTTTTCGTTGGTGCCAAGGGCGTCTGGTCCAGTTTTCATGTTTTGCATGCCCAGAATTGTTTTCGGCTGAACAGAGGGCGTCAGCTCCCGTTTTCATGTTTTACGATCCCGGACTCATTTCTCGCGGTACCGTGGGTGTCGGGTCACGTTTTCATGTTTTGATCTCCCTAACTCATTTTCGGCGGTACCGAGGGCATCAGGTCATGTTTTCATGTTTTGCGCTCCCGAGCACGTTTTCGGTGGAACGGAGGGCGTCGGGTCTCGATTTCATGCTTTGCGCAACCGGACTAGTTTCCGACGGTACCGAGGGCGTCGGTTCCCGTTTTCATGTCTTGCGCGCCCGGACTCGATTCCGGCGGTACTGAGGGCGTTAGGTCATGTTTTCATGTTTTGCGCTCCCGGACTCATTTTAGGCGTTGCCGAGTGCGTCCGGTCCTGTTTTCATGTTTTGCAAGCTCGGACTACTTTTCGGCGGTACCGAGGGCGTCGGGTCCTGTTTTCATATTTTGCTCTCCCGCATTCGTTTCCTGCGATACCGAGGGCGTCGAGTCTCGTTTTAATGTTTTTTGCTTCTGCACTAGTTTTCGGCGGTACCGAGGGCGTTGAGTCCCGTTCTCATATTTTTCGTTCCCGAACATGTTTTGGGCAGTGCGGAGGGCGTCGGGTCCCGTTTTCATGTTTTGCGCTCCCGGACATGTTTTCGGAGGTACCGAAGGCGTCGGGTCCCGTTTTCATTTTTTACACGCCCGGACTCATTTTCGGCTGAACCGAGGGCGTCAGCTTCTATTTTTTTGTTTTGCGTTATCGGACTAGTTTTTAGAGGTACGGATGGTTCTGGGTCTCGTTTTCATGTTTTGCGGTCTCGGACTCGTTTTCAGCGGTACCGATGGCATCAGGTCCCATTTTTATGTTTTGCGCTCTCGAGCACGTTTTCGGCGGTACAGAGGGCGTCTGGTCTCGATTTCATTTTTTGCACAACCTTACTTGTTTTTGGCATTACCGAGTGCGTTGACTCTCGATTTCATGTTTTGCGCGCCCGAACTCGTTTTCAACGGTATCGAGGGCGTCGGGTCATGTTTTCATGTTTTGCGCTCCCGAGCACGTTTTTGACGGTACCAAGGGCGTCGGGTCCCGTTTTCATGTTTTGCAAGCCCAGACTTATTTTCGGCGGAACCGAGGGCGTCGGCTTCCGTTTTCATGTTTGGCGTTCTCAGACACATTTCTCGCGGTACCGTGGGCGTCGGGTTACGTTTTCATGTTTTGATCTCCCGGACTCATTTTCGGCAGTACCGAGGGCATCAGGTCCCGTTTTCATGTTTTGCGCTCCTAGGTACGTTTTCATAGGTACCAAGGGTGTCGGGTCTCGTTTTCATATTTTCCGCTCCCGGACTCATTTTCGGCTCTACCGAGGGTATTGAGTCCCGTTTTCATCTTTTGTGCTCCCGGACACGTTTTCGGCTGTACCGAGGGTGTCGGGTCCCGTCTTCATATTTTGCGCCCCCATACTCGTTTGCGGCGGTACCGAGGGTGTCGGGTCCCGTCTTCATATTTTGCGTGCCCGGACTCATTTTCGGCGGTACCGATTGCGTCGGTTCCTGTTTTCATGTTTTGCGCATCCGGACTAGTTTTCGGCAGTACCGAGGGCGTCGGGTCCAGTTTTCATATTTGCGCTCCCGAACTCGTTTTCGGCGGTACCAAAGGCGTCATGTCCCGTTTTCATGTTTTGCGCGCCCGGACTCATTTTCAGCTGTACAATGGGCGTCGGGTCCTGTATTCATATTTTGCGCTCCCAGACTTGTTTTTCAGCGGTACCGAGGGCGTCGGGCCTCGTTTTCATATTTTGCGCTCCCGGACTCAATTTCGACGGTACTGAGGGTATCGAGTCGTGTTTTTATTTTTTGCGCGCCCGGACACGTTTTCAGCGGTACCGAGGGCGTCAGGTCCCATTTTCATATTTGGCACTCCCTTACTCATTTTCGACGGTACCGAGGGCGTCAGGTCTCGTTTTCATGTTTTGCGCACCCAGACTCATTTTCGGTGGTATCGAGAGCGTCGGGTCTCGTTTTCATATTTTGTGCTCTCGGACTCATTTTTGGCGGTATCGAGGGCGTCAGGTCCCGTTTTCATATTTTGCGGCGGTACCGAGGGTGTCGGGTCTCGTTTTCATGTTTTGCGCTCCCGGACTCATTTTCAGCGGTGCCGAGTGCGTCGGGTCCCGTTTTCAAGTTTTGCATGCTCGGAATCATTTTCGACGGTACTGAGGGCGTCCGATCCCGTTTTCATATTTTCCGCTCCCGGACATGTTTTTGGAGGTGCGGAGGGCGTCGGGTTTGATTTTCATGTTTTGCAAGCCCGGACTCATTTTTGGCAAAATCGAGGGTGTCGGGTCTCATTTTCATGTTTTGCGCTCACAGAGTCGTTTCCCGCGGTACCGAGGGCGTCAGGACCCGTTTTCTTTTTTGCGTTATCGGACTCATTTTCGGCGGTACCGAGGGCGTCAGGTCCTATTTTCATGTTTTGCGCTCCCGGACGCATTTTCGGCGGTCCTGAGAGCGTCGGGTCCCGTTTCCATGTTTTGCACTCCCGGACACATTTTCGGCGATACCGAGGGCGTATGGTCACGTTTTCATGTTTAGATCTCACATACTCGTTTTTGACTTTACGTAGGGTGCCGGTCTCGTTTTGATGCTTTGCGCGCTCGGACTTATTTTCGGCGGTTCTGAGGGCATCGGGTCCTGTGTTCATGTTTTGCGATCCCGGGCACGTTTTCGGCGGTACGTAGGGCGTCGGGTCTCGATTTCATGTTTTGCAAAACCAGACTCATTTTCGGCGGTACGTAGGGCGTCGGGTCTCGATTTCATGTTTTGCAAAACCAGACTCATTTTCGGCGGTATCGAGGGCGTCGGTTCCCGTTTCCATGTTTTGCGCACCCGGACTTATTTTCGGCGGTACCGAGGGCGTTGGGTCCCGTTTCATATTTTGCACTGCCGGACTCATTTTCAACTGTACCGAGGGCGTCCGGACCCGTTTTCATGTTTTGGCGTCCGGACTCATTTCCGGCGGTACCGAGGGCGTCGGTTCCCGTTTTCATGTTTTGCGCGCCCGGACTCGTTTTCAACGGTGCCGAGTGCGTCGGGTCCCTTTTTTAAGTTTTGCGCGCTCAGAATCATTTTCGGTAGTACCGAGGGCGTCTGATCCCGAACATGTTTTTGGCTGTGCGGAGGGCGTCGTGTTCTGTTTTCATGTTTTGCGCGCCCGGACTCATTTTTGGCGAAACCGAGGGTGCCGGGTCCCGTTTTCATGTTTTTGCGCTCACGGAGTCGTTTCCCGTGGTACCGAGGGCGTCGGGTCCCGTTTTTATGTTTTGCGCTCCCGGACGCATTTTCGGCGGTCCCGAGGGCGTTGGGTCCCGTCTACTTGTTTTGCGCTCCCGGACACGTTTTCGACGATACCAAGGGCATATGGTCACGTTTTCATGTTTTGATCTTACGAACTCGTTTTCGACGCGTACGGAGGGTGCCGGGTCTCGTTTTGATGTTTTGCACGCCCGGACTCGTTTTTGGCGGTATTGAGGGCATCGGGTCCCGTGTTCATGTTTTGTGATCTCGGGCACATTTTCGGCGGTACGTAGGGCATTGGGTCTCGATTTCATGTTTTGCACAACCAGACTCATTTTCGGCGATACCGAGGGCATCAAGTCCCATTTTCTTTTTTTGCGCGGCCGGACTCGATTCCGGCGGTACTGAGGGCTTCGGTTCCCATTTTCATGTTTTGCGCGCCCGGACTTGTTTTCGGCGGTACCGAGGGCGTCATGTCTCGTTTTCATATTTTGTTCTTCCGGACTCATTTTCAGCAATATCGAGGGCGTCGGGACCCGTTTTCATGTTTTGACGCTCGAACTCGTTTCCAGCAGTACCGAGGGCGTCAGTTCCCTTTTTCATGTTTTGCGCGTCGGACTCTTTTTGGCGATACAGAGGGCGTTGGGTCCTGTTTTCATATTTTGCGCTCCCGGACTCGTTTTTGGCTGTACCAAGGGCGTCCGGTACCGTTTTCATGTTTAGAGCTTCCAAAGTCATTTTCGGCGGTACCTAGGACGTCAGGTCTCATTTTCACATTTTGCGATCCCGGACTTGTTTTCGGCACTCCCGGACTTATTTTTGGCGGTACCGAGGGTGCCGGGTCCCGTTTACATATTTTGCGCTCCCGTAGTCATTTCCCGCGGTACCGAGGGCGTCGGGTCCCGTTTTCATGTCTCGTGCTCCCGGATTTGTACATGTTGGCAGGTTTCAGCGGGACGGGTCAATGGATTTTCACGGGACAAATTAGGATGGGTTCATTTTGGGGGGTTTGACAGTGACCCGTCCTAAATCTGACTGGTCGGTAAGGCAGATCGGGTCGGGAACGGGAAAAATTCAAAAACAACCAAATAAAATCTAAATAAATTCTCAAAAATTCTGAAAATTTTATGTTGTTGTCATAAATTCTCAACCAAATAACTATTTATGTTGTTGATAAAAAATTTTATTTTGATTTTTTTATCATTTTTTTTTCAAAATTCAAAAGTAATAAAAACATTCAAATAAATTCACAAAAATTGCAAAATTCCGAAAATAATTATTAAAAATATAAAAATATATATAATCTTTTATATTCTTGACCAGAAATATTTTTTATGAATAAAAAAATTAAGTAAAAATTTAAATAAAATCTTTAATGAATTCGAATAAAATGATATAACTTAAAATAAATTGAGAAAAAAATTTAAAAATTACAAAAAATTAAAATAAATGAGTTAGAAATAAAGTTACCCTCCTCCTATATTTTAGGCTTGTGACCGACTATGTAAATACATAGGCGGAGTTCTAATTTTTTTTTGTTAGTAATGTATATTGAAAAAAATAAAAAAAACAATATAAATGTTAGAAAAATATTAAAAATAGAAAAAATAAATAAAAAAGGTTTAGAAATTTCATCTAAAAGTTAGGGTTCTTATACCATAGATCATTTTTTAGAATATCATCCGAGTCTCCATCTGTTTCTGTTATAAATTCACACGATGATTGTTATTCAACGGGTGCATGTTGATTACATTGTTCTGTATCAAACCAATTTTTCAAGCATATGAGTCATTCAAAAGTCTTTGCACCCAATCTGCTGTGTTTATCTGTTAGTATCCTGTTTGCTAAACTAAAATAGGATTCAGAAGGGACGGTTGACACAGACACGACAAATATATCACGGGTCATCATGGCAAGAGTTGGATATGTAGTTTCATTCCTCTTCTAATAACCGAGGATACCAATGTCGTCGAGTTTCATACTTCCTAAACAATAACAAACTAACTCATTTATGTTTGTTTACATTTACGAGTCGTGATCTTCCTCCAAGCCTCACAATAATGCAGACCGATTATTGCTCCTATCATGATTAAAAAAAATATAAGTCTCGCAATAATATAATGATTTCTAATATTATAAATATATTAGATTTTAGTATCTAATGTTACGAGGATTCAAAGAAAATGGTTGATTCATTTGGTTCGTATGAAGTTGGGTGTTGTAAAAATTGAATATTTCTTTCAATGCGGAGATCACACATTATTCCTCCTCGGTATGTGATAAATTTAGATTTTTTTTATACCGTTCAAGAGAAGAATGTGCACGGTGATTCTTTTTTCGCTAATCGGTACAATATATCATACTTATTGGTTATTCTTTTTTCATCATGTATCGAGCAAACTCATAATTTTCTTTTTGGACTAGCCTTTTAAGTTTCTTCTTTCTTACTTTTAATCAGGGAAGATACAGAGCTGGCCATAAGTATTTTGGATGACTTAGTGAAGGTATCACGATTTGATATGATATTGATGTGCATCTCTCCATTGGATGACTTTATCTTTAACAAGCACGTTGGTGTTTTTTCTTTATTTTTTTGGTGATGTTTCTGCTTCTGCATGCTGAGAACTGGAGCTCCAGGAAGGCTGAGAAGACTATTGGTGCCAAGTTTGTCTCAGCCATTTTGTTTTGTTTATTTAGTGGTTTCTTTTTGTTTTTCACCAGAAAATGAGGCGGATATGGAAGAAAGTTTTTTCTCCAGAAGCTGCACCAATGAATCAGATAGAAACCCTAGACCGGCTTCGGTCAAAGTACCTGCATGAATGAGCAGAGATGTTCTCCATTTGGATTTGGTGGTGGCACCATATAGGGATGGCAATGTGCTGGATTGAGTAAAACATTCATTCCGTTATCTGATCTATCCAACAAAATTGCACATATGTCATGTCTGATTCATATCTCCGGACTTAAAAATTTTGGTCCGTCCTGCCCGCGGGCCAATCTTTTCTGACCCGGCCCATCCAACCCATCCTTCTAGTGTAGATTTTCAAATAAACTTAAAAACATATATTTTTTAAATATTTTAGATTTTAAAATTTATAAAACTTAAAATATCAAAATTATAGATTTTATTATTATGAGTCTATAGAATTTTATCAAATTTAATGTGATCTTCCACTAAAAAGTTATAAGGTGGCCTACAACTTCTCAGCAGAACATATGAATTGTTTGAGATTGATGTGAACTGATTTTGATAAATCTGGTTTTATTGTGTAGATTTAGAAGATTTAATATCATACTAATTGAATTTTTTAGCAGAGAGATGTGATAAAAAAAAATATCTAGAGGTCTGAAATTTTTCAGCAAATTTTTGGAAGACCTTCATAAATATAATTTTTTTAGATTGATATGTTCAGTTTTTGGAAGAGCTCAAAATACAAAAACGGTAGATATAATTGTCTAGATTTTAGAAAATTTTATTTTGTATTGATTGAATTTTCGAGTTCAAAGATATGATTAAAAATGTGACAAAATATCTACTGAATATAATATGCTTAACTAACAGTTATCGCAATTTTTTTATAGGAAAAACAAAGGTCCTCCAAACGCGCATTCAGTAAATATGTAAACGAAAACCCCAATTGCTAAATAATAAAAATAGCACACAATACGTTAAAGCTTAACTTTTGTTGTAGAATATAGAGATGGATTAAGATATATTTTAACCCTGAAACATTTGTGGACGTACTACTAAACATGTTTTTTCAATAGCTTTTTGAAGCGCGGCTGCTCTGAGCACCACAACTACTCAAAATTTATTTCCTTGTATCTGACGCATGTTAACCCTTCATTTGCAAAATTTACGAGGAAAAGGAATATAATCAAATAGGAAGGGAAGAGAACTAAAAAAATACCATATATATACAACTGCAAACAAAGGTAGTAATCTTTACATAGGATCGACTTATTTGCATAATGGTGCTTAGCATATCCATGAGCACTATATTAACAAAGAAATGTTCATGAACCATTATACATATAAGATGTATATACTTGAAAGTTATGTACCACACTATACATGCATAGAAGACATCCATATTTTGTACAAGATTTATTAGAAGATATCTAAACTGAATAATAGTTTCCTTTTGCAAAATCTACAACTCAGTAAGGGGTGCAGAAAATAGCCTCGTAAAATCTTTTCCAGAATGTCAAATTAGTGTAATGTCTCAATTTTTATTTACATCTTTGCACGTTTAAGGTGCTGTTGTGCATATCCGACACTCAGCTTATGGTGCATTAATCCATGCCACTTGTCATCAGGTTCCACATTCTGCATTTTGATTTTCTCTAACTCCACATGGAGACGCTTGATGTTGAGAAGGGGCACAGTGGTTGGTCGCCCATGAGCACACTACAAGAACATAGCTTGTAAGGACTGTACGAGACTGGTAGGCACTGTACAAGACCAATTATTGACCCAATATGACCAGGTTTAAACCAACCCAACAAGCTGGCTGTTAAAGATAAAGGATCCAAGGCCACTTGACTTATCACTCCTTAGGATATAATAGGTAGTGCACCAAAAAGACTGATCAAGCACTTGATTCTATCACAGCCCCGCAACAAAACACATTTCATTTCATTATAAAAGTTCATAAGAGCCAACTAAATTAGGACCCAACTTTAGTAGACAACCTCGCTTAGTCCTTACCAGTAATAAAACCAATGCAGCAGTCAAGAGAAGTTGAACTGCAAACTTGATTTACAAGTGGTTAATTGGAGGGTCAAAGACTAACCTGGAAACAAAGGGAAGTAGCTTTCAACTCTTCAAGAATAAGAGAGCACTCAGATGGTAACAAGGGGTCGCCAAACATAATTGCACCTGTGATCATAGAAGAGGAGCTATATACAATTATACACACACATTCACACACACACACAAAGAAAGTAAAAAGTATGAAACCAACATAAGAGTATGCAATAATAGTGTTCTTTTTTTCTTTCTTTCTTTTTTTTTTCTGTTAAACTAACCTCTGCAAGCTTTAAGGTTAAGAATGCGAACAACTGCAGGGGGGAGGTTTCCTGAGCCATCTGTTTCTACAAGCTACATTATAACAAGCAAAAATGAAAGTAAATCAGAATAGCATTTCTATAAAATAGTATTCTAAGTTAATGCATTTAAAAGACAATAATTCTACCTGTTCGAGGAACTCTAGAAGATCCTTGTTGGTAAGATTGGTGCCCAGAATGCAAGGCACCTGCATTGCAATTTGTGGAACACAGTATCAATAATACTATAGATACTGCTAAGCAATAAATATGACTTGCAATTTCACAAAATGGACATGCACTTACAGCAACAAGACTGATGACAGAGTTACGCCCCTCATCTCTCTTCAAGAGGCTCATGCTCCTGAAATTAGATGGAAAATGATTTCAAATACCTTTTGCATTGCCTCACATTGGATGATGTTATATTAATACAGAATATAAAAAAAGTAGTTACTTTCTGAAGGGATCAGAGGATAGACTATCAATACTGGTGAGCCAACCCCATTTTTTGATTTGTTCACCATATTTCTCAAGAAGTTGAAGGCCCATCTCAGGAAGCACCTGTTTAGCATGGAAACCGGTGTTTTAAATACCTCCAAATATACAACTTTGAATACCCGTGATATATCCAACCAAAAAGAAACTCTTTATAAGCAAAAGAAGGAATACCAACTCTTCCTCTGGGTCCAAAAAAGAGCTTCCACATCCTTCACCAGATAACACCTGAAAACACCGAAACATTGTTTTAAGGATGAAGAAAAAACTCTGGGGCAAAGATGAGAGAGATATTTTGTGAAGGATAGTAAAGGAATGGCATGTTTGTTAACTGATATGATGACAGCATCAACCACCATTAAGATATTGTACCATTTCTGAAATATTAGACTTGAACATTTCTTTGTTAGTATCTAAAAAAAATTATCATTAAAAAATTATATAAGTAAAAAAAAAAATACTAGAGGTTAATTGATGACAGACAATTCTATTATCAAGCATATTTTTTTACTAACGTTGGAGACTAAACTTTAGGTGTTCTGCAATTTCCTCATACTGAGTTTATTTTTCTCAATTTCATGATAGTTATAGTGCATTTTGCAAAATAAAAAAGAAGATGAAAATCATGCAAATTTAAATGCATTCAAATTTGACTACCTTTCTACGCAAGTCTTCCAAGCGAATTCTTTCATCAGCAGCATGCTACAGTGTGTTTACAAAAGAGCACAAAAGATTATAAAAATTGGCATTTGTATGATTGTGCTAATAACAGCCAAAAGATACAAAGTGCAGTAAATAAAACCTGATCAAGAATAATAAGTGTGTCGTTCGCAATTACAGGAATAAATTTCTTATCAAGTTGGAGAAGAACTTTCGTATTCTCGAGACAATCTCTATCTATGCTTTCAGGAATCAAGGAAGTACTGGACAAATGCAATAACCCAGAAGCAATACTAAGAATGTCAGCAGTTGAATTGTGTGGCAAAGACACCACCTACGAAAAGAAAAGAATGCATCAGCAACAAAAACTTAAAAGAGTAATAGACACCACCATAAGCTATTAAGCAAAATAAGTCACAAAGATTAAAAGAACGTGAGAGAATGTGCTCAACTGTAGGTTGTATTGGATCAACTCGCCACTTGGTCAATTCATCTCCAGTGTGTTCAAAATTCTCAAGCTGGCAAGGTGTTGATGTATGTGCAGTCTCCTCCACTTGTTTTTCTCTAGTATAGAAAACTTATAATGCCATATTTAGGAACAAGTATGTTCTGAAGTGGTGCATAAAAATAAGTCAACACAAAAGTACCTCATATTTAACAGCAAAGTATCAGATGATGCCAAATTAGGGCAAGGCTGTGATAAATGTATTTCGGGAGTGGTCTCAAGTACAGGTTCCTTTGCATCTGCAAGTTAATAAGATCCTCTGAGTGACAAGAACCAGTTTCAAAAGAAGTAATATTACATCTAAAATACAATAATACAAAAAAAAAATCCTATGTATCGACCTCATTTGTTCCCAAATAGCTTCACAAAAAGATGAATGGCTTTAAATCATACAGGTTAATAGAATCATTTATGGAGTGATTTTGCAACTAACCTGTTGTGGTTTTGAAGAAATCAAAAGTAGAGTCTTCTTCAGTCATGGTAGCCAACTGATCATTCAAGTATGAAAATTTGAACTTCCCTTTATAGAATGGTGGGGCTGAGCTACTTCTCCTTGGCCTAAGTGTAACCTTACAATGATGAGCGGAAGGATAGCATTGTAAGTTTTGTTCTTCTAGCGGATTTTCATGTTTGTGACCCTGATCTGATTTCTCTGTTATAGGAGAATTCCAAAGAGAAAAATCCTTCTCACTCAAGGAAGGAGGAGACTTCATTTCTATCATAAGAGAATCCAAATGAGGTGAAAAGGGTATTCCATCAATTGGAAAATCAAAGAACTGGCTTTTCTTGGAACTGAAGTCATGATCCCATAAAGCTTTCTTACAGCTTAGTACGGGACTTTCGGAAAGTATATCTCTAGCAAACTCAGAAAATTCATCCTGACCCTCCATCAATCTCATTTGCTTTCTAAACTTATTCTGATATGACACAGTTCTAGACCAAAATGGTGAATCGAAAAACAAGTCCTTCTGAGGAGAAACCAAATCACACACAGAAGCACCAGGTGAATCCCGTACACTTCTGCTAGACTTGCCATATTCATAGTTCTGAGTTTTATTAATAGAAGAACAAGTACGCGGACTGAAACAATCATCCCTTGAATTCTCAAGCATCGTAAAATGATATGTGTATGCCTCCATAGGGTTTTCATTCTTCATGCCATAACTGTTCTCTCTACTCTCCCTGGAGCAGGCTCGTAGGAAAGGTTCATCCTCTTTCAAGCATTGGAAACTGTATGAAGATTCTCCTTTAAAAGGAGGATTGAACATTTCATGATTTGCTCCGACCAAGGGGGCTGATATTGGTAGACACAAATCTTCTAGGTGAAACCAAGGATCACACTCTGACCAATGGGAATGAGAAGTGCTGCTTGTACATGAATTCATATTCAAGAAAGAAGCACGCGAGGTTTTTGGTGTTTCATATAAGCCATTGTGATCGGTTGCTTCTGAAACATGTTTTACTGGTGTACTTTTGTAAGAAGGCCCTTTTGCTTTCTTCTTTCTTTGATTTGAAAAGCCAGGATCGGTTGTCTTAAGTGTACTTTTCATCGGGGATATGTTATAACAAGCTAATTTAAGTTTCTTCCTCTTTTCACTCATTAGTGTCTTCTGCCTCTCTAGCAATTACAAAGGTAATAAAGCAAATCAAACAATGCATAATACATGGACGGAGCCAGAAACTTTTTAAATGAACTAATCGCCAAAATATTGATAATAATTACATCAAATCATCAGATTGTAACCATAAGGGTCAACAACGGAAAAAATAATTGACCCTTATTTTCCCACAGTACATATGCCAATGGCATCATCCAAACCTATTGCAACTCCTGTCTTAAGGGGATTAAAGGATTCAGATGAAGGGTTTATTCTGATTTTAAAATATGTGAATGCATAGTTTTATTTTGGTTTTGTTCAACCTATTGCCATTCCACACTAGGCACCACATAATTATCAATGCACAACTCAGTAATATTTTCTAACAATAACTTATAGACAAGGGGGCTTAAACATCTCAGTTAAAACAATGCCTTCTTTGAGTATCTCTTTTACCAAAGACAGGCTTGTGTCCTCTGTATGATATGTTTATACAAGAAGGGGTAGCCTATGAAGGCAACTTATGCAAAATAAAGCATCTGTTGATTTATTACATTGACAAGGAAAATAAAAACTTACCTTCCGATGTATGCTGGGACATCATCACCTTCCAATAGTTACTCACAGCTTTCTCAAAGAAAGCTAAAACAACATTTAAGTCCTGTAATAGAACAAAAAAAATAAACATATCTGACAATAACCACATGACTAAAACAATTTGATGAAAGGGAAGAATGAGAATGCACCTTAAATTCCACCACTGTCTTTGAAGGTTCATAGTTGATGTTGTAGCTTGAAAAGGGACAACAGAGATTAAGCAAAAAGGCCGGGTGTGCAACAGATTTTGGCCTCTTTCTACTTTGGGCCGATGACTCATCCCTATTTCGGTCTGTGCATGATTGCCACTGAGCTGCCAAGTTGTTAATCAAATTATGAATGGGATTTTTCCAGACAAATCTGGAGTTGATGTCTGAGACTGTTAAGGATATAAAACAGGAGTCTCTTGAGCACCCAAAATTTTAGGTGCTTTGATCAATTAAAACCACATAATTTGGTGCACTCAACATTTATGTATTTCAATTGAAACCAGAGATGTCTGTGATCCGGCTTGCAAATAGTAGTACCCAAGTCTTAATACAATGGCTAACAATACCAAATATTCAAATAATGACTCTATTTGACTTCAACTTCTGATAGGAACTCAAATAAATCCTTCCTTAGCTTGTCCAAATAAACTTGTACACGAAAGAAGTTTATTAGAGTAAGGGGCATTCTTGTTAGTGTTTATGGAATAAGAATTTGTATTGTGTTAACGCAAAGTTTTGGTTTTAGTTACAAGCATCCCATAATACAATTCGATTTTCATTGCAATTATGACAGGTAGCTGATATTAAGATGTGTTATATAGAAGAATCAGATGGGAAAAAGGATACATAAGTACTGCAAAGCCTGTAATGAATATTTCAATCAACTTAGTACTATATTTAAAAAGATAAAGTTCATAATATATAGATGTTCACAGAGTTTACTTTGGTGGAGAAGGCATCACAAGGTCCTGATATGAACCCAGAAAGCGATAATAGTTGATCAGAGTCAAATATTTCATGGAGAGAACAGGAGATATCCTTTCCAAATCCGTTAGAAATCAGAGGCAAAGGTGATGAGGAGGGAACAGTGCACAGTAGCTCATCCTCACTACACAAGTTCAAAAGCCACATAAACATACATGCATACATAATAAGTTAATGAGTTTTCATGCAGATGAGTTTAGGAATCACCTATCCATGTCATAAACTCTGAATGATATTTGTGGGTGGACAAGTGCAATACAAAGCACACACTTCTTCACTGAATGTAACTCTTTCTTGGGGCTTCAGCAGCAGTAACAAGCAAAGAAGAAGCAATCTATATCAGTATAAATTGACAATAATAGTATAAACCATTTACATTTAAATTGCATGCAAACAGAGATCAGAAAAAAGTTGCTATATACATAAACCTGGATTGCATGCATCTTCTTCGTACAGGTTGATTATAAAACAACTCTCTAACAGTAACTGCAGCAAAATGTAAGAAACATTTCATCAAATAAACTTTACATAGCAATCAGCACTTAATCATAATATGTAGCTAATGAAAAGAACATTTCAGCACAAATGAAATGCAAAACAGTACTAGTGGTTCCAACAGCTTCCCTCTTATCATCTATCCCAATGTAAATACACTTGCAGCCCTATAAGTTGACCAAATCAAACACATCAATCATTGGTAACAGAGAATATGAATAATTGGGCAAATTATAAACAGTGCTAAATCTGACTAATATCTTACCTTTATAATCTTGCAATATGCATTTGGCCAACCACGAGCTTTTGTTCTAATTTCAACAAAGGAGATATCAGAAAGAGAGCCTAATGTCTCTCCTTTGAAGCCAATGTTCGAAGTGCTGCATTCTAACCCATCGACTGGATAATGCTTGGATGTGACTAACAAAATTGAACAAATCATAATAAGAGTAAATGATAGGGAAAAAATAGTAACCACATAGAGGTACACAAAAAGAAAAGACATCTCGAGTAATTTCACAAATGTTGTAGTCGTTGTACCATATTTTTCCCCAAGAAGGACCAAACCATCTCGAGTGATACCACAACCTGAAATTATACTCAATAAGAAATGTATAAAAACTCCAGCAATTATGGCACTCTCAAATTGAAGTTACGAAACTGAAACTAAGTTATTCTTGTACCATCATCTGTCACCTTGATAGAACATGCTTTCACATTTACTCCGACATCAACCTGAAAAATTGAACCAGAATAGAAAGTCTTAAAATGGGGTCAAATAACAGCCATATCCACCCACTTCAAGCTAGATTATAATAAAAGAAATATTACAAACTATAAAATTGTAAATACAAAGAGAGAGAGAACGAGCGTGTGTGTGTGTGTGTGTGTGTGAGAGAGAGAGTGAGAGAGAGAGAGAGAGAGAGAGAGAGAGAGAGAGAGGAAAACCTTGCTGGAACCAGCATCAATGCTGTTATAAATCAACTCCTCAACAACTCTCGGCAGATCAAACAAGATTATACTCGACCTAACAATACTGTGGTCATTTTTGGGCAAGCGCTTTATGCTCTCCATTCCTTTATCCTAAAATGTCCAAAAGAAGAAAGAATTAGTGACCTTCCAATTTAATTGACAATGAAAAATTCACATCTCTCAATGCATCATCTCAGAAAGAACTGCACGTAATGAAATTAGAAAGGAATCTGCCCCAAGAAGCCCATTCCATGATCGACCTTCAAAGTTAGATAAGTTGATTTTTAAAAAGAAAGAGAAAGATTCTCTTCTCACGTTACTCTTGCGATTGGAATAGAGTAGAGAAGAGTAGAAACCACAAACCTGCCAGGGAGATCAAAGCAGTGGCTCGGACTGGAGGGGGACGACTAGAGTAGAGAAGTAGAGTGGTAGAACGACACTTGGAAGCGAGAGAAGGCGAAGGAGCCGAGAGAGGCCCTTTTGTAGGGTTTAGGGTTTTAACAGATTTGATGGAGAGAGTGTTGGGGGGTCATGGAAGGAGGGAAAGAAGGCGAGAATGGAACTCTGCCTTCGGTCGGGTTTTATCCCGCCATCAGCCTTGCACCAATCAACAAGCCCATCCGACCCATCCGACCCTCAGACTCACTCAAATTAGGGCAACAACAAATATTCGAAGTTCGTATTCAAAATTCGTAGTTAGTTGGTGTTGAATTTATAATTTAGAATCAACCAATTATTTCATTTATAATAATGACAACAATTCAAACATGAATGAATGTTCTATCACTAGCTTCCCTAATTTTTCCAGAGAATTGTGGTGTACTTTAGTAAATTCTTTTTTATTTATTTTGAAGTAGTAGAAGTTTTCATTTTAGTTAATTTCAACATATGCTGATGAAATATTTAGGGCATGTGTCAGACAGATTTTATTATAAATAATAATTAATAAAATAATATTATTAATAATAAGACTGATAACGAAATTCTAAATATACGAATCGTACCGCGCCACTGGCACTGGCGTTATTGAAACGCGCCACTGCCAGTGGCGCGTTTCACCCGTATAAATATCAAACGCGCAGCATACCTGCGCTGTGTTGAGAGGAGAGAGAAAGAGAGAAAGGAAGAGAGAGAGAAAGAGAGAAGGAGAGAGAGAAAGAGAGAAAGAGAGAGGAAGAGAGAGAGGAAGAGAAGAGAAGAGAAGAGAAGACAAGAAAAAGGAAGAGAAGAGGAGGAAAAAAACGTACGCGAGCATTTTTGTGTTTGGATTTTGCAATTAAAGGTAATTTTATATAAATATAATTTAATTGTGTAGATTAATTATAATTTAATTTAATTGTGTAGACTAATTATAATTTAATTTAATTGTGTAGACTAATTATAATTTAATTTAATTATGTAAATTAATTATAATTTAATTGTGTATATTATAATTTAATTTAATTGTGTAGATTAATTATATAGATTAATTATAATTTAATTTAATTATGTAGATTAATTATAATTTAATTGTGTATATTATAATTTAATTTAATTGTGTAGATTAATTATAATTTAATTTAATTGTGTAGATTAATTATAATTTAATTTAATTGTGTATATTAATTATAATTTAATTTAATTGTGTAGATTAATTATAATTTAATTTAATTGTGTAGATTCATTATGTAGATTAATTATAATTTAATTTAATTATGTAGATTAATTATAATTTAATTGTGTATATTATAATTTAATTTAATTGTGTAGATTAATTATAATTTAATTTAATTGTGTAGATTAATTATGTAGATTAATTATAATTTAATTTAATTATGTAGATTAATTATAATTTAATTGTGTATATTATAATTTAATTTAATTGTGTAGATTAATTATAATTTAATTTAATTGTGAAGATTAATTATAATTTAATTTAATTGTGTAGATTAATTATAATTTAAGTTAATTATGTAGATTAATTATGTAGATTAATTATAATTTAATTTAATTGTGTAGATTAATTATAATTTAATTTAATTGTGTAGATTAATTATGTAGATTAATTATAATTTAATTTAATTATGTAGATTAATTATAATTTAATTTAATTGTGTAGATTAATTATGTAGATTAATTATAATTTAATTTAATTATGTAGATTAATTATAATTTAATTGTGTATATTATAATTTAATTTAATTGTGTAGATTAATTATAATTTAATTGTGTAGATTAATTATAATTTAATTTAATTATGTAGATTAATTATAATTTAATTTAATTGTGTAGATTAATTGTGTATATTAATTATAATTTAATTTAGTTATGTAGATTAATTATAATTTAATTTAATTGTGTAGATTAATTATAATTTAATTTAATTATGTAGATTAATTATAGAATTTATTGATTATTTAATTATATGATAGATAGATTAAAAATGAAGTACAATAATTATAAATTAATTATGAAATAAATTTTTTTACTAGATAATGGCAGGCGAGCAACGAAATGACAATATCATAATTTATCTCCCTGAAGACAAACATCGGACACATTATAGTCAGGCAGAGGTACATTATATTCTTAAAAATAATAATAAAATAAATATATATGAGAAGCTAATTATGAAATGAAAATTACAGAGAGATAACAATATCATTCGTTTCCGCACTCACCGTCCGACGATATCATACATCTCGCACATTCAGAGTAGGTTGTGAGTTATGAGATTTCTTCATCTCGCCAGATTGCGTGAGATTTATGTCCAAGAAGCGGAAGCCCGTAACTTAAAGATTGATACGGGTTTATTGAGCGCGTTGATAGAGTTTTGGAGGCCAGAAACTCACACATTTCACTTCAATTTTGGCGAGATGACCGTGACTCTAGAGGTAAATAATAAAATATTATTAATTTAATTACAAAATTAAAAAGATGGTATAGTAATATAATTTTTTTTTAGGACGTCGCATGTCTGTGGGGTTTATCCACCATTGGTGAGCCGGTGATTGGATATACTGATGGAGATTTTTCAGCACACATCCGTCAGTTATTTGAGCAGGATGATATATCAGCATTCTGCAAAGATGGGAGGTAATTTATTAAACTGTACAAAAATTTTAATTTTTTTCGTTCACAAACTGTGATTAAGCTAAATGTAAAATTTTGCAGACGTTCTATTTCCCTACGAGAGTTACGGTCCCACTTTGATCACGCTCCAGAGGCAGACGATCATCAGGGTCTTAATCAATATGCAATCGGTTTTGCTTTGGAGTTGGCGGGGTGTATCATGTTCCCCGACAACAGTGGAGACTCTGTACCGACGTTTCTTCTGCCGATTTTGACGGTAAGTATTTTAAGGATTTTAAAATAATTTATGTTTCATAATTAAATAATTTTATTACTAATATTTAATTTACAGGAAGATTTACAATTCGGTAGAAGAAGAAATTGGGGCGCTGCGGTACTTGGTTATTTATATCGGCGTCTTGATGTGGCATGCCAAGGACTGACGAGGAGTATTGGTGGTCCGTGGCTTTTGTTGTTGTTGTGGAGCTGGACGCGTTTGCCCCCAGCTCGTCCATTACCTGCCTCAGATGCATTCATTTTCAGTGACTGGGGTACACCGGACCGTGATAGTTGTACGCCTTTTGGCAGGTAATAATTTAATTTTAAAATAATCAATCAATCGATGAAAATATATGTGTAATCACTAATTATAATTTGAACTGATAATAGGAAATGGACGCTTGATAAGAATAGATATCTCAATCCGTCACACGTCGGTGTGAAGTACGTGAGGGATCAGCTGATTATGCTGCCGCACACGCATGTCAATTGGAGGCCGTACGAGTCGGTTCGTCACTTATTGCCGACATGCGTAGACAACTCTATGGACTCGTATACTTGTCGGCTTCCACTTATTTACTTTCCGATAGTAGAGTGGTACTATCCGGATCGGGTGAGGCGACAGTTCGGCTTACTTCAGTCAGTACCGCCTCCACTTCCCGAGGTATTCTACCATATATACTAAAAATTTATAATTTTTATATTTATTATTTCTTATACTAACTATTTGTACAATTATACTAACTAATTTTACAGGCATTTCTGGAGGAGCATCAGAAATTATCTGCACTTGGATTCAAGAAAAAAAATATGAACTGGAGACAACATCATCAGGCGTATGTAGACATATGGAATGAGCTTCCTCCACGAGACCCGGATGAAGAAGAGTGGAATGCGGAGGACTATAGGAGGTATCGACAGTGGTATGATTTCTATGGAGCTGCTAGCGCTCCACTTGATCCGAGTGATGTCGTACCTCCTATACCTTCAGCAGCGGAGATCCCTGACATCGGCTACATTTCTCACGTATCTCACAGATAGCGCACGGTATATTAAAATTTATAAAATTTATATATCTATATGCACTATTCGGTAATAAGTAATATATGTATGTAATCATTGTATAACAGATCGCTAGAGTTACAAAGAGTGCACTGAAGGCGGTCCGATGGGCGGTCACTAGGGGATGGAGACGGTTTGGCAAGATTTCGCTCGCCGATTGCAAGGGGCATTTTGAGGATGCAGGCATGCCTCATAAGATGGACGAGCTTCTTACGGCGGTGGGATTACCCACAGATATTGATGCTATTCCGGATTCGACGGGTGATACTGAGACTGCACCGACTCCATCCACTACTCATCCACCA
Source organism: Schoenoplectus triqueter (assembly GCA_964058805.1). Classification (NCBI taxonomy): domain Eukaryota; kingdom Viridiplantae; phylum Streptophyta; class Magnoliopsida; order Poales; family Cyperaceae; genus Schoenoplectus; species Schoenoplectus triqueter. The sequence continues at coordinate 57,557 of CAXKVV010002148.1, forward strand.
CATTTCCCCTATGAGACTGCTGACTTCACATCTCTCATCGACAACGTAAGTACTGTATACCTTGATTTCAATGATTTGAACTGTATTAATAGCATAATTTAAATGATTTGAACTGTATTAACAGATGCCTGAGAACTACGATTGGAACGAAGTTATTGCTAGGTTGTCTGTTGAGATTCCCGATCCATCGGGTGCACAGTTCTCAGATCCATTCGGCACTCAGCATTTCTCACAGACCCAGCAGATACCGATGGATCATGTACCGCAGTACGACCAGCAATGGGATCCGTAGTACGGCCAGCATTATGATCCAGCCCAGTATGGTTATCCTTCCGGGCCTGGAGAGTCATCGCATATCCAGGATGATGTTGCAGAGCCTGCACAGACACGAGATTTCACTCCACTTGCTCATGGTCGGGAGCAGCGTGACGTTCATCCACCTCCTCGATATACACCTAGCGTGGTTAGTTGTTTGTTCTACAACTTAGTCAATATTAATTGTTTAAAAAAAATAAGTAGCTCACTGATATACCGTCTTTATTTTTACAGACACGTCCGAGAGCACGTCAATATGTTAGGCGTCGTCAGGAGTAGTTTATATGTTGTTTTTTTATATGTTGTTTTTTTTATTATGGATATTGTTTTTTTTGTATTATTTTATTATGGATTTTCTATGTTATTTTTTTATTATTGTATTATTTATTTTATTGTGGTTATATTTTATTATGGAGTTTCTGCTTAAATACAACATATTTTTTGCTTAAATAGAACATAACCTTGCTTAAATACAACACACATATAGTACGAAAAAATAAAACATACATCATTTTTTCCTCCGTGCGAAAAAATTTAAGATTCTACCTCCAAAATTATTTCTTCTAGCACCCCTAGTTGAAGCATTGACAGCTTCTCTTTCTTGATCATGACCAGTTGAGAATCTCGTTGATTGCAAGGCATCTCGAGAAGTTTGAGTTATTCTGTTGTTATCTCTTGGATCATAACTAGTTGAGTGTCTCGCTGATTGCAAGGCATCTCGAGAAGTTTGAGTTATTCTGTTGTTATCTCTTGGATCATAACTAGTTGAGTGTCTCGATGATTGTAAAGTATTTCGAGAAGTTTGGGTTCTTCTGTTTGTTGTGGGACTTGAAGCCCTACTCCTATGCCGTCCTGATTGTAATGTATCCATTGAAAGTGGGTCACGACTCATTTCATCTCTTCGATATGACCCACCTTCAGAAGACTGTATATTTCTCGTTCTACCTCGACCCCGTATCCTGCCCTCCATCTCATCCATTACCATTCAACGTCTAACCTTCGCACGCCGACCAATTTTTATCAGTTCTTTATCTGGTATTATAGTTTCTCCAAGATATGGTGGCCAAACTTATTGATCACCGTAACAATGAAATTGTTCGGACCAAGTATTCAGTAGATGAGCTGTATTGTATCGCTCATCTATGAAACCGTACACATCAAAGTTTCTATGTTGGCATACAGCAATTACGTGAGAGCAGGGTATCCCAGTCAGTTGAGGTTTTTGACAATCACACGTGCAGTGCGGTTCCGGCAATTGTGGGTCATCTCGAGTGCGTCGTTCACTCGAAATTGTAACAGTGTACTTGAACGGTCCATACCCTCCACTCTCAATCCTCTCACCAAGCACATGAACCTCATATTCTCCTCGAGCAGTTCTGAGTGGAATTACGTTCATACGAGCTGTAATTATTAAAACAAATACAAAAGGTATCACGATATGTTCAAAATTTTATAAAATATAGTAAAATAATATCAACACGAACCTGCTTTGTCGTCACGTTTTGCCAAGATGTCATCAATTTTTTTTGGCCATTGCTTGCATGCTCTATGCAGGTTCATTGCTTCCATTTCCCTTTTATCGAACCATTTAGCACATTTATACCATGTTCCCTCCACAATTGCTGCAATCGGTAAAGTTTGTTCAACTCTGAAGACGCTATTCAGAGCTTCAGAACCATTGCTGGTCATTATACCCCATCGATGTCCTCCATCATACGTTTGTGCCCACGAAGCAAAATTAGGAGGTTCTTTATCATCATTTTCTAATCTTCTGCCAACTTATTTTAAAAAATCATAAGTTTTTCTATTTGATTTCCTCAAAATTCGCCATCTTTCTACGAAACGACGCGGTTTCTTTTTGTTCGCTAGTCTTCTTCGGAAATCATCTCTGAGATTATCTTCTTTCTTTCCAGTTTTTCCGGCTTCCTTATATAAATTCTCTGCGACGTGTTGCATGCAATACCGGTGTACCGCCTCTCCATGTTGTACAGATCATCCCAAATGCGATCGCTCAAAAACTCCCTTTATTCCCCTATGACGGTCGGATATAACACATATTTTCATATTACATTGGATCACTTCATTACGGACCCATCGCATAAACCAACCCCAATTGTCCACATTTTCTGCATCCACGATTCTAAATTCTAGAGGAATGATTTTATTCTCTGCATCGTATCCACACGCCATCAATAATCTACCCTTATAACGGCCCGATAAGAATCCAGCGTCAATAGTTATAACGGGCCTTAAATGTTTAAACGCTGCAATGCATGGTCTATAAGTCCAAACTATGGATTTAAATATTTTTACATTATTATCCGAAGTATCACACGTCAATAATTTAAATTTTGTACCTGGAGTAGTCCGAGCAATCGCCTCCAATATATGTGGAAGTAATGTATATGATCCTTCCCAAGTGCCAAATAATTGTTCAATTGCTCTTTCTCGGCCACGCCAAAGTTTACCGTACGTCGGTGCCACACCGGGATATTTTGTTTCTATAATCATACCGATTTGTTGAACTGTTAGAGAGAGATCATTCTTTAAATGTTGTCGAACACATCCTGCAATCAAATTAGATGTGAGTTGTAAGTGTTTGCGGTCTCCTAGTGGTCTTCTACAGTTATGGGGGGTTTTATTTGTGATGATTCTCCATGTGGTCGAGCCCTCTTCAGGTCTAGCGTATAATTTCCAAGGACAACTACCTTCTTTGTATTTCATAATAAGTCGTGTTTTACAACTTTTTTGTACCCAACATTGAACGTTTTTCCTAACACTCCAATCATAAATTACCCAATTTAAAGCCGATTTAGAAGCAAATATTCTATTTTCAGCTAACTCATCATTGAGTCCTAAAAGATATTCTGTCACACCCCAGAAATAAATGAATCGGATTAGGGGTGCTAAATCCCGCCACGTACGCACGACGAGACGTGCGTACGAAAGGCTTAATGAATAAAATAAGAAAATCACAGAATAAACAAAACAATAATAATATAATATACATGACTATACAGTCCAGAATGAACAAAGAGAAATACAACGCCGACATCGGCGGGGCTAGCTCCATCGGAATGGGCAGCAAAATCTCTCAAAGAAAAATCCAAAAGAAAGAAATAAAACTCGAAACCCGATAGATCCTAATCAACTACCCTGCTCACATGCGGAAGCGGCGAAGCATCTCTGTCATCGCGCAGGACTGTCCCTAGCACTCGCTCCAAGAAAAATTCCAAACCTGAAATACCTGGATCCCACAACCACCGTGGAAACGTAAGTAATTTTAAAAATTACTCAGTACGGATTTAGATCCAGCCTTAAGATTTAATCTTCTTTCCTAGACTGGACCCAAAAACCGATACTGATGTTTGAACAGCGAAAGTAATATTGATAAGTGAATATAATAATATTATTATGCACATTGACCTACATGATATGATATGATATGGTAAAGAACCCGAAATAGAAAATTCTGTGGAAATAATAATATAATATAAAGTATAAGATACGAGAGTCAAACACCCGTAATAAATACCCAGTTTGTAAATTTACCAGACTCATCCCGAGCGGGCACTACCAGGGCCCAACTTACTAACTCGGGCCTTGCCTAAGCGGGCACTACCAGGGCCCAACTTACTAACTTAGGACTTTATGTTTGTGCAGCGACAACACCACACAAACGACAATTCGGGCTCCCGAGGCGATAACGCCCTAGGAGAGTGAACGGCTATAAGCACGTACTCTGGTCTGCTGAATCTGGTAATTCACCTTCCAAAATATAAACAAAGGATATAATATGTCTTCAGTTTCCATATCGTCAAAATGAGATAACTACCCAGGAAATAATAAATCGGAAACTAATACAAATGGGAGCCTACACTGTACCAACTAAGGGTCAGAGGACCGCATCCCGAAAATAATGACAAAATGAAATATAATACAGATGGAAGCCTACACTGTACCAACCTGGGGCCAGAGGACCGCATCCCAAAGGGGAGCCTACACTGTACCAACCAGGGGCCAGAGGACCGCATCCCGAGAAATGACAAAATGATAGATGATACAAATGGGAGCCTACACTGTACCACTAAGGGCCAGAGGACCGCATCCCGAGAAACTAACAAAATAGGGTAGAATCCAAACTCAGATATGGACGCCCACACTAAACACTGAAAGACATGGTATCCTAATCGCTCAAATTTGGATTAAAAATCTTAATCATATTAAGAATATTAAAAATATAATATTGATCAAAAGAAAAACACTCTGGCACGGCCGAACCCGCCAAATGACGGGGTCGGTGGATAACCGACAAGCAAAGGTGTGCAGTGTATATACAGACCAAAGGAATATAACCCGTTGGTCTGGTTATACAAGGCAACCTCAGACTGAGATCACCCGGCCCGCCTCTCAGCACTTTCCCATGCATTTTGCATGATTAATTGTCTAACTTAATTAATAACTAATGATATTAATAATATTAATCTACTAATTATAATCTATAACTTTATTTATTTAATTCTGACCTAGTCCTATCTCGGGACTATTTCCCGAGTCCTATTCCTATCTTGTCTACATGCAGTATGATATGATATGGCATGCAAATGCTGGTATGTCTCGAATATGCTGGTCAAGTACTGAATGCATATGACAGTTCAATTCGGGTCTCTAAATAATGTTTGGTCAGAAAATACCGCAGTTCAGATTTATTTTAAAAACATTTATTTTCGGTTTGGGTTTCCAAATTCTGAAGAAAGAAAATCAAATCCCAGGAAACCGTACCTGAGAATAATTTTGTTAGGTCAGAAACGTCAAATTGCTAAGTCTCGGGTGGCGCATCACGATCTTGTCAGATGAGCCATCTCATCTTCAGTGTATTCGTTTGTCGGCTCGTCAAGATATTTTTCGAAAACCTACGAAGTCAGAAATAGATCAAATTGACGAGTATCCTATTCACATTGGGTCTGGTTTGGTCAAGGTATACCAGACCCTCAATTGAAATTATCATATTTAAGTTCGTATTTTAAGATTATATTTATTTTGATTTAATATAATTGATTTAAGTTTTATTTTAATTAATTAAGCTAACTAATTATTATCACTTATTTAAATTAAATTATAATTAGAATAATTAATTATTTAGGAATAGAGAAATTTATTAATATATAATGTTTGTATATTAAGTATATTTAGTATTACTCTCATTAATTTAAAAATAGAGAAATTAATATATATATATATATATATATATATATTATAATATTATTATTCTTATCAATTAAAAATAGAGAAATTGATTAATATATATTTTAAAATCTAAATTATTCTTATATTTTAAGTTATTATTTTATAACTCTTAATTATTCATAATATATTCTTTAGTTTTGTTTTATTTTATTTATACTAGTATTATTTTCATAATTTTGAGATTATATTTATTTCGATTAACGTAACTAACTTAATTTATTTAGATTAATTAAGTTGTCTTAATGTCATTTAATTAATTTAATTATAAGTAGGATAATTAATTATCTAGAATTAGAGAAATTGATTAATATATAATATTATATAATTAATATTATTCTTATTAAAAATAGAGAAATTGACTAATATATATTTATATATTTATTAATATTATTCTATTATTTAATAGAGAAATTTATTAATGGGTATTTATATATATTAATTAATGCTATTCAATTATTAAAATAGAGAAATTGATTAATATATATATTCTATATATATAATATTTTATTTATATTAAAAATAGAGGAATTAATTAATATATATTATACATAACTAATATTATATTTTAATATTCTTTTATTTATTTTAAAAGTAGAGAATTTGATTAATATATATTTACTATACTTTTTTTATAATAAATAATATATCTAATAATTCTTATTAGAGTGGTGCTCAATGAATTATTATTTTAGAGTAAGGGGATTTAGTATGAACACATACAACCAAATATTATATTGATTATTAGGCATTAGATGAAATTGCTAATCTTTGTACGTACATATATATAAATAATTATTAAAGAACCTTATTAAATGTCTTAAATTATTTTATTATATTATTGTTATCAAGTGGTTGATATTAGTTCACACATGGTTTGTGTTATGTTGAGATAACGTCATTGATATGACTTTATTAATTTGAATACATTAGGCTATATATATTCACGTGATTTTTTTTCTTTATTAATGAATTATTATTTAGAACATGTTTATATATATATGTGCGTTCGTATAAAATAAGAAACAAAGAAATGATTTTATTTAAAGACATAGATAACAACGTAAAAGTCATAATTTTACCAGCACAACTAAACAGATCAGTAACAGGACAACGTCAACATATAAGCTGGCACAAATCAGTTAACAGAGTCGGATCCAACAATTATAGTATGAAATTTTACCAGCAACCAGCTAGAAGTAATTAGGTCAGATCGAAAATAATTTGGCAAAATCAACACACGTCCATACAAGGAACCAACAAAGCAATCACTAGCAACTAAACAGGAGGCCAAACGAAAACGTATAGCAACCCATATTTCAACAATCAAAACTGTTACATAATACAGACAAGACGGAGCAGTATAGAACAAGGGTTTTACCGGCACTAGTACAACCCAGAAATATGCCAGGGTTCAGTTAAATAGAGCCATACCAGCACCAGATAACCAATCACCAAAACTCAGTAAAGGAAAAGACCCAGAAACCAGAAATTACACCAAGTGAGTATTAGTCCATTCTAACCGTTTCAAACCCTCTGCCCAAATTTGACTAAATCACGCATCTGCTAATTTTATCAGAATCAGACCCCACCCAAATGGATCAATATATCAAACAAGCATGCAAATGTAGAAAATTAAATAACCGAGCAAATCAAGAAAATCTACTTTCAGTCGAATCAGCTTTCGTACGACACCTAGAATTTAATTTCAGTGTTTACCAGTGAGGATCAAGCAGTTAAAGGGATCGAGGACGTTGCTGCACGACTGAGCTGGGCTCCGCCTCCATGGTGTCTCTGACCACTCCTCCTTGATTTAAACTTCATTTGCAATTTAGTTCGGTTCCTTATCCGTTTTTTTGTGTGTAAGTCTCAACTTATGAGAAATTAGACATGCCAAATGAGAGGAGGGGTCACGGAAGTGCTTTTAAAGGAGGGGGAGACGGAACTCGTGAGGCTTCGGGTCAGAGATGCATGCGACGGGATAAGGTGAGACAGGCGGTAAGAGTGCGAGCACATTGGGTGTGAGGGGAGGTAAACTCAGTGGCGGCGGCAGGTCCAGCGTCAGGCGAAGGTAAAGGGTATGGCCGGCGAGGCCAGATCTGGCCCGACTTGCTTAGCCCAGGAGAGAGATTGTTGCCGGACTTGTTTATGCTGTTGAGACATGAAATGAGCTGAAGGGAGTCTGCTGAGTTGCCGTTTGGAACAAAGAGAGGAGGAAGGGAGACTGATGATTTTGAGGAGCCAGTTAGGGGATGGCTTTGGGTGTGAAACAGGAGAGGGAGAGGGAGCAGTAAGAAACTGGAGGTGTGAAGACATGCTTTTGATTTTGGCGAGTAGGAAGGGAAATATCAGGAGGAGATGGGTCTCGGTAGGAAAAGTCAAGGTAGTGGGTGTGAGACAGATATAAGATGGGATGGACATTATTGTAGGAGAGAAAAATGAAGAGTATAAGTATGGGTCTCGCATTTGATTTTCTACGACAGAAGCTATGCGAAAAATTCGCGCGGCGATTTGCTTTTCTCAAAAATTCTCAATTGAATAATTTACTCAAGTTCTTATTAATTTGATTCTTAAATCTCATCATTATCCAATAAATTCATATTCTTTAGATTATATCTTCACCTTGATTTTTATTAATTAGATGTTCGATTTTTTTAATTGATATTTTCTTCTTTAATTAAACTTTGAATATATGTTTCATTAATCCAACGTTCTTAAATTAATTAACTATCATCATCATTATATTTATTATTATTGTTGTTAATTATTCCATCAAATTTCATTGGATTAAGATTTTTTTTAAGCTGCTTAATTTGAATTTAAATTATTTATATTTTAATAAATTTTAATTAAATTTTTGGGTTTTGTTCTTAAATTTTAAATCTTATCTTCATAATAATTTTTTTTAAGGATTTTATTATACATATTTTCTCATATTATGTTTAATTATATATATATACATATTTTATTATTTTTAAATTTATGAGGTTTCACATATTCATTCGCGCCTAAACGGTCAAACATCTCAAAATTATTTAACGCTTCTATGGGATGGTGTCTCTCAGTTCGTCCGGTAGCTAACAATGTGGTATCGCATCTCTGAATTTCCTCATCTTCAGATTCATCGATCGAAAAATCCGACTGGTCAGTGTAATCCTCTCCTGTTTCTTCTTCATTTGAATAATACAGACCGCCATCATCTTGCTCATCATGATCATCACTTAATTCCATTATCGTTGGATCAACACTACTTCTGTCATCAATATTATCAGCTAAATTACAGTCAGACGTAGTACTACTACTACCGCCAAAAAAATTATATAGTGGCACCGCTGGGTTTGGTTGTTGATAAATTATATTGTTACTGTAAATAGCTGGATACGGATATAAATTGGTTTGATCGTAGGTAGGATAGGAATTGGTTTGATCGTAGGTTTGATAAGAATTGATTTGATCGTAGGTTTGATAGGAATTGGTTTGATCGTAGGTTTGATAGGAATTGATTTGATCGTGGGTTGGATAGGAATTGGTTTCATTCTGGTTTGGAAATATTCCCGTCAAAAATTTACTGCCGCTCGGTTGTTCTGCAATATAATTTTCTTCATCGGGATTATAATTTAAATCCGGTAGCATTTTGAAGAAAAATGGATGTTTGTTGTAATTGGATGTTTGTTGTTTTTGTGGTTGTGAGAAATGAACCGCGGGGACTGGTATTTATAGCAAAGATAGGCGCCACTGGCACTGGCGTCGTCCGAGGAAACGCGCCACTGCAAGTGGCGCGTTTGTGTGAAAGACGCCACTGCCAGTGGCGCGTTTGTGAAAGACGCCACTGGCAGTGGCGCGGTTTGGTTCGTAGATTTGGAATTTACCCGTTATTACTCTTATTATTAATAATATTATTTTATTAATTATTATTTATAATAAAATCTGTGTGTCAGACCTCTTACTGTTTTCCCATAAATTAGTTCAACTGAATTATTTTTTCCCGACACGCATAGTATTTTGTAGATCAAATCCTCTACCCTTTCTCGTTCCTGTTCCCATTCCCGTTTCCACTCATCGGCCGAATAGGCCCTTAATGGATATAGTCCAAAGAATTTTAAGAAGCGTACAATTTTGAAACGCTTTTGCGCCAAGCTAATTAAGTTTCTTGTTGTCATATATATTCCCGTTTACATCCAATGTTATCTAGGGTTGTTAATGAGTAGGGTAAGATACGAATTGAGATATTTTCATATCAATATTTATTAAAATTTTCTTTATCATATCCTATCCATATCCATTAAAATTTTATTTATTCATATTTTATCCTTACCCATTAAAAATTTCGAGTAACGGATGGTAGATAATGGATAAAAATAAAAATAATTTAATGAAAAATTATATGATTTAGATAAATAAATAGTATTAAATAAAAATACTAATAAAGTACAACAATCATTAATATTTTATATATAATAAAAATCATATAATTTTTTCATATCAATTATCATAAAAAATATATACTAGTTACTATATATATTTATATAATTTAACTATATATATTTATTAAAAATATAAAATAATTATATTTATATATAACTATATATATATATATAATTTATCCAATGAATAACGGATAATGAAAGCCCCTTACCCATATCCATACCCGATAAGTTAACGAATTTTTTACCTATATCCATATGCGATGACTTAACGATAATAAAATATTATTCATACTCATCTCGGGTACGATGTGGGTTGGATGAACGGTCAAAAGGGTTTCATTGATAACCCTAATGTTATCATAATCGGATATGACGTTGACCCAATAATTTTTTGGGTCAATGATTCACTAGTCGAACCGCTGGGTCAATCAGTTCAACCATTGGTTTTAAAAAAATAATTATTTATTTTACATGTATTTTGATATATAAAATTAGTCATATTTTGATATCAATTTGGAGAAAACTTAACATTTATATTGAATAGCATATAAAAAATTAAACTTATAGTAAATCTCAAAAGTTTCCATCAATATAAAGTAAATTGGCCAACATACCAATTTTCAATATAATATACTGTATGAAGAAATAAAATCTAAATTATCATGGTGCCATAGAAATTAGGAAATATAGAAGTTCATAATACAAAATAAGACTGACATCATTACGTGTCTAAACAATTCGTAAATAAATTAAGCTACAGATAAAATTGATAACAAGGTATAAATTGACAAGAAAGCGCTAAATTAAGCTAAACAATTCATAAATAATTTTCTTAATCAAATAAAATAAAAAAATTATTTCTTGAATGATATCATAGTTATATTCATCAATTTTTGGACAAATAACAAGAAAGGGCAGACGGATTGTCCATTTCTTCACCATAATCTAAAGGATATGATCTCTATTATAATATAGACTCCTCTTCTTAACAAGAAAGTGCCTGGTCCAGAACACTCAGGGAAATTGACCAAGTACCCAATTGCCTACAGGTCATGCGGCTGGGTGTGCAATCGGAACACCTGGCGTATTGATCCTTTTGTGCTCCATTTTGCCCCGATCAGCGTCTAAAATGTATGATTTTTGAAATTATAAATAAAATATAACAGTACCTTCAACTCGAAATATAAATAAAAGCAAAACAAACAAAATACCCTAAAAATTAATAGGTTTTTGAGATTAACTTTAATAAAAAAAATATATTTTTTAAAAGCTTATCGGTAAGATCAAATATATTAAAATTTAATGAGAGAGACTTGATACTTAATGAAAATACATACCTAAAGATTCTTTTGTACTTTTCATAACTGAATGCAATATGCATATTAACATACCTTTTGCATATTACTTATACAGATTGTAAACGCATATTTACTAGCTTTTGACTTTCACATATCCAAAATCATCATACAACGTCAAATCATCAATCAGACTCCCACTAAAACTAAATATAACTCATATAAATATCACCAGCTGTAACTACCCGCTAAACTGACTCAAGACCCGACCAGTGGTTAATGATTTTTTTTATATTTTTTTTTGGACTCGCCATCCGATATTTACCAGGAAAAATATAAAGTAAATCAATTTTTCCTCAAAGGATAAGAATTGGATTCGTGCATTGGTTATGAATGTGGAAGGTGTTAGACACCACACTCATCCAATTTACTCGGTCTCTACTAGTTTGGCCTTAAAAATAAAAATAAATAGATAAAAAAATAAATCAAGGAGATTGCTACTTAAATTTTAAAGATAATAAAAGAAAAAAAAAATAAGAGAGATAAAGAGTTCGAAATTATTCAAAAATATTGGCAAGTCGAAAAAAGCCTCCTCCACCGGGCATCATCTTGGCATTAGGGAAGGATATGCTTAACGACTTGGATGACTAGATTTTAATTTATGAGTGGACACTATTGAAGGGTTAACATGATTTCGACGCCAACAAGGAAGCTTTGCTATAACATATCCTTCTATGATTCACTCATTTTTTTTACTAAATTGATATTGATCGAAACTTAGATTTTTTTTTTTCACTCATAAGCTTTGAAGATGAATGAATATTTTAAACTCTTATAAGCTCTTACTACTCAAACTAGCCATCCAAGTCATTAAACATATCCTTCCCTAATGCCAAGATGATGCCCGGTGGAGGAGGCTTTTTCCGACTTGCCAACATTTTCGAATAATTTCGAACTCTTTATCTCTCTTATTTTTTTCTTTCTTTTATTATCTTTAAAATTTAAGTAGCAATCTCCTTGATTTATTTTTCTTTTTTTATCTATTTATTTTTATTTTTAAGGCCAAAATAGTAGAGACCGAGTAAATCGGGTGAGTGTGGTGTCTAACACCTTCCACACTCATAACCAATGCACTAATTCAAGATCTGGCATGTACAGAATGAAAACTTCATTCTCGATTCTACGAGAATTTTTATGAAAGCCTTTCATTTACTTCTCTTCCATGGAAGCTTCATTTTCCCAGAATGTATCCTTCTTTTTGGTCTAATTCTTCTTCTGATGATCGATTCAACCTCTGATCATAAAGATAGACCTTGGTTCTATTCCATCTCTGCAATAATTCTTATCCTTTGGGCAAAAATTGATTTACTTTATATTTTTCCCGATAAATATCGGGTGACGACTCCAAAAAAATATATAAAAAAAACCATTAACCACTGGTCGGGTCTTGAGTCAGTTTAGCGGGTAGCTACAGCTGGCGACTCCACCTGCTAAACTGACTCAAGACCCGACCGGTGGTTAATGATTATTTTTTTTATATTTTGGAGTCGCCACCCGATATTCACCGGGAAAATACAAAGTTAGTTAATTTTGCCCAAAAGATAATAATTGGATTCGTGCATTGATTATGAGTGTGGAAGGTGTTAGACACCACACTCATCCGATTTACTTGGTCTCTACTAGTTTGGCCTCATAAAATAAAGATTAATAGATAAAAAGTAAAATAAATCATGAAAATTGCTGCTTAAATTTTAAAGATAATAAAAGAAAGAAGAGAAAAAAATAAAAGATAAAAAGAGTTCGAAATTATTCGAAAATGTTGGCAAGTCGGAAAAAGGCTCCTCCACCGGGCATTATCTTGGCATTAGGGAAGGACATGGTTAACGACTTGGATGGCTAGATTTTAATTTATGAGTGGACACTATCGAAGAGTTAGCGGGATTTCGACGCTAACAAGGAAGCTTTGCTATAACCTAACCTTCTATGGTTCACTCATTTTTTCTCTACTAAATTAATATTGATTGAAACTTGGATTTTTTTTTCACTCAAATATTTGAAGATGGATGAATATTTGAACTCTTATAAGCTTTTTCTACTCATTCCAGCCATGCCATGAACGAATGCCCAGGGACTATTTATAGGGGATATGCCATGCTATATCGCATGAAAAAACAACATGTGATTTGATATTGGTGGGGTCAAACTTCATTACTTGTTACGTTAAAGAAACATGTCTCCTGCTTTGATCCAGATTCTTTTCTTTTCGTGAGACTTTAAAATGAAGTGACAAAACATATGCAGACACACCATTTAATATGTCACGGCTTCAACACTAATAAGCTGACTTAGTAACTCTTGTTGTTTTAAAATTTCCGAGCCACATTTATCATGACATTTTGATTTTAAAAGTTTTACTGAGACCACATTAAAATATGGCATTGTCAGAGAGTAACTATCCTAACCCGTCTCTTTGATTAATTATCCTAAGTTCTAATAATATGGGGAAATGTTAAATTGAGTCTGAAACTTTTTCAATCAAAGCGTCTGATTTAACTCTAGTTCGCGTCTAGTTGTTCGAAATCTTCTAAAATTTCATTATAATATAAAATTTCAATAAAATTTGGATAGTAACTTAAATTTATATTATTTAGTTACTAAATTGACTTTTATACCGATACTTGTGAGCAAGCCAATGATACAAGGTCCTGCCACAAAACCAATTCCAAGCACGTATAGTGAAAGTTTAATTCATGGAAATATTAAGTTGAATATGAGACTTTTCGATCACAGTGTTCAATTTAAATTTGAATATGAGACTTTTCGATCACAGTGTTCAATTTAAATTTGCATCCAGTTGTTCGAAATCTTCTAAAATTTCATTCCAATATAAAATTTAGATAGTAACTTAAACTTATTTCTTAAAATCTTTTGAAATGATCTGGTCAGTCAATTTTAGAGCTGATATAATTACTAATTATATTTTTCTTCTCTTTCCTTGTTAACTATGATTTTATATTAGCATTAAAAATATTTTTATCAGACTTTCTATGTCGTTCAGGATTGAAGTTCCATAAGTCTCGTGTACTAGAAATAGTATTTCAATTGATCATATTTCTTGTTTTTGATGGGAAACAAGCATTGTACCTTACTTTAATTTTGGAGAGCATGAACGTACAAATAGTTGTCTCACTGCTTATTCAGAGCACGAAGGAACCTCTCAAATTATAAGCATATTGAAATATTTAAATAAGCATTTGCTAAGTACTTCTTAGAATTAAATGCAAAATTTGACAGCTCACTAGGGCTTTACGTAGGACAATTAGTAATATTATGTTTTCTTATTTTATGATATATATATATATATATATATATATTATTAAAACCTACAGATATTCCTATTCTGAAAAATAGTATGACTGCCGTGAGAAATCAATTTAGGCCAAGTAAAATTTAATGCCATTAAACTTCTCATAGTGATCAACAATGTCTTGATTTATTTTTCATGCTTCTAAGATTGAAACAAATTTAGATTTAGAATATCAAGATATATGCAATACCACTCGTGCGTTTGTTTTTGAAATGATATGTATAAATTACGTTGAATAACAAGTTTATTATTATTATTATTTTGTAGAAAGAATCTTGTAAGAAAAACGTTTTTAGATACTATTTGCAAAAAAAATATTATTATTGTAATATTATCAAAATTATTATTATTATCATAATGTTTTTCTTTGCTTAAAAATTCTCCGGATATATTAATTAATGTCCCATATATGAGACATATTTGTACTTTATGGTTTTCTTGTAACATTTACTTTCTTCTGATAAGGGGTATGCACAAGGACTAGTACTTTGTGTTTTTCTTGCACTCTTTCCTTTTTCTTCTCACAAGGGGCATAAGTACTATCTCCATACGGACCATGAGAGATCATCATTTGTTATTATTATTATTATTATCATTTTTCACACATGGAAATTTTTATTTCATGACGGAAATGATATATAACTAAGATGTCACAAGAAATTAAGTTTTCAAACAGAGTTGGTCACATGCTAATTATATCAATACGTCTCCTTTTTTTTTATTATGAAAAATAAAGAACCATGATGAGTTATTATGATTTTTTTTTTTAGATCAAAGAAGATAGTGAATATATATATATATATATATATATATATAATCATATTACTTCTACTCATTATTATTTATTTAGTAGTATTATTATTTATTTATTTTTATACGTACATGTGATAGCTAATGGTGAGATTATAAAGCAATGACGGTGACAAAATATTTTCTCCTCCTTTTTTTATCTATATATATTTTTATTATTACTACTTTGTTGATGAACATTGTCTCGTCATGTATTAGGGGCCATAAATAACGAGGGAAGATGTCAATATAAATTGGTGTACGTAGCGAAATATTTTTCTACAAAAAAAGAGTAAATGATGATATAATTTTGTCAGATGTATGGAGGCACTCTATTTGTTTCTTGTACCTTGCACTTTCGTCTTAGAGTGGCTATAAACCTTATAAGTATTGCTCTGACAATGAATGATCCTATTCATTTTTTACCATACACATTTGCACTTAAATTTTAGTGACATTTTATCTTTAAAATGTCGGTCATTATCATCAGTGCTGATATCTTTTTCTAAATATTTTAATTTATATTTATGCATAATGGAGACATGATATTAGAAATGGATTTCAAGATAATGAATTTTGTGATAATGCATTTAGTTTTTTTTCTTTTTTCGTAGTTATTATAAAATTAATTATTATCATTATCGTTGTTACCTTATTATTTTTATTTTTTATTATAATTATTTTTTTCAACACAAACCATGATAATTTTTAGAGCGCATATATTGGGGTTATGGATTTTGGATGATCAATGACTCCAAGGAAAATATATGTGGCAAAATAATTTATGGCTGATGCAAATGTTGGATTGCTACGAGTAGAATAACCTATAGCGCTAAGGGGATTATACTAGGCGTGTTATTTAAAAAAAAAAATCATTTTATTTTCTCTCGACTATAACCATTTTTCAGCTGAAATTTTATTTGATTATCCTAAAACGCAAGCCCTATGTGTTCATAAAATATTTTAATGACTGACTTCTGAGTGCATGGCCTCGAAATTTTCAGGAGTATGCCATCCAAGTCGTTAATTTAGGGTGTCTACACAAAGAATATTTTCTTTGTATGTTATAGACTTTAATCAAATATTCTAAATTATCTACTTTACACAACTAAAAAACTTATATATTAAACTTTTTTAGTCCTATTAAGTTTATATATTATTATTATGGCACATTTATAGTCATAATATAACTTAAATGGTCTCTATATTGAGTCAAATACATACAATAAAGTAATATCCTTATGAAATCATATATTTAATTTTTAAAATCAGATTTGACATACTTAATGACCTTAAAATTTATTCAATATCTAATAAGTGAGTGTATATTCTTTTGTTCGCTCTAAATTCTTAAGATCTCTTGGCTGCATTCTAAAGATTTATCTTAAAATATCTTTATTTTAAGTTCCTAAGTATTTTCCTAATCATGTTAGCGTTCAACACATAAAACCTAATGTGTATTATACTAATATGTATTTAATGTCTATAATAATGAGACATATTAGTACTTATGCCTTATAATTATATATTATTTATATATTTTAATCAATAAGGGGTGGTACTTGATCTATATTTTAGTCACTAAGATATATTTATTTCTATTTTACTCTCACATAACCTAAATAATCTAATTTATCAATGTTGACTCTAAATCAAATGAAATCACAACTCGATAATATTTCAAATACACTTATCGAGACCCTTAAACCTTATAAATTCTTTCTTAATTTGCAACATTTTGATTTTAAAAATTACTTAATACAAAGTTATTAAGTTGCATCTTATGGATTGTATCATAAATTTATTTATTTTACAAACAATCATCTTTAATATCTATTTAAACCTTACAACACACAAATGTGCCAATATAATCTTCTTAACTTTCAAATAACTTAAATGAAAAATTATAAATAACACAACCTTATATCTATATGAAAATCTTAGCAATAAGTTATAACTTTATATTTCTCAACATTACTATTTGAATCTTGTACGGTTTCAAATATCCATTTGCACCCAATGAATTTTATACTTTAAGGTAATGAAAAAATATTCAAATTACTATTGTTCATGTATGATTTTTATTTTTATGTATTTACTTTTGAGAATATAGAGTTTTTCAATGGTTATGTTTTATAAAAGGCTTGAAACATGTTAATGTCAAACAACTCAAATAATTCATAGTGGCATACTGTATTATCTTCCGAAAATATCGCAAATTATTTTCCTATAGTAAATTTTCCTAATTGACACTAGCATAATCTTTGAGAATTTTCATTATTTTCAAAATAAAAATAATGACTGAATTATCAACAGATCTAACATCATTTGAACTAACTCTTGATTCTCTCACATATGGATCGCTAACATTTAAGGGCGTAATTGGATCTGAATCGGCTCTATTGATGTCATATTGAATCTCTATTTGAGGTGGAGTTTGTTTATCCATAAAATATTAATTTTGGATATAATTAACCTTGATCAAAATTTTGAAGAAAATCAGGACTTTGACCCTGAATCTTATCCTTACTAATTGACACAATTTTCGAATAAAATTAGAACTTCAACCCTAAATCTTATCCTAATTCGTATATTCTTCTTCGAAAATGTCTAAAAACCTTTATTTTTTTTTATCATATCTTTCTCCATAAACTCTTATCTTCAATGAATTTAGTGTTTATATATTGTCTCAATTATATTATGTTATGTGAGTTTATAATAAATAATATGCTAATGGTAAGAGCAGCATCCATCATATTTTTGAGAACTTTGCATATAAGCTTATTTTTTGATAAATTTAAGCTCTAAGCCTTGCATGTTAACTAATTTTGTTGGTATACTCCTTTCAGTTGCATTATCGTTTAGGAATAGCTTGGTCATTTGTGTGATATTACCAAAATTTGGTGGGGTTTGGCATAAAAGTTTATAGATCTAACCTTTTAATCTGAAAGATTTCTGTTTTATTTTGAAATTATGTCATTGATAAGTGTGTTATCAAATTGAAAGTTTTGTAGGTTAGTTTTCTCTAATACTAATTTGTGGAGATATGAACTCGTCCACTTCGATTATATCCCAAAAATACTATGCCGAGGTCTATGATTCCGACCACATGTGTTCAATATGACTCTCAAGAATAAGTGTGAAACTATTTTGAAGAATTAAAACACAATTTATTTGATATAGAAGAAGAAGGAGAGTTGATGAAAATTATTTTTTTCCATTAATCAAGATAGAAGTTATAAATATTTTTCTCTCTTACTTCACTACACTATAACTACAGTTATTTATACTAGTTTGTGCATTTTATTTACCTCACATAAAAACCCTAGATTCTATATCTAGGTTAATATTGTTGTGGCATACACAAAATCTTCTCCTACAAGTTATCTGATACAAGCGACTTTTGATCACATCTTGTCTTTAATGCTTCCTCTCTAGTAAGTTTTCTCGAAGTAGTTTTCTCAAGCTCTAACACCCGAGTTCCTCTTCTCGGGCTCACCGTCATGAGTTCCTTCACCTTGTCGTTGCTCCTCCGATTCTTATTCTCGAGGATTCTTGAGTTTGAGTTTGAGACTTCATGATTACAACTTTCAAAATCCTTTCTTAAGCCTAAGTCTCGAATGTCGTTCATCCTGATCATTTATTTGGAGTTCTCAAACAAAATTTTTGCTAGTGCTTTAGTGAAGATATTTGCAGCTTGATCATTACTTTGCACATGACTAATTTGAATTTTCTCATTCTTGATGTATTCTGTGAATGGTTCAGATTTTCTCATTGCTTTGCACATGACTAATTTGACACTCAAAATTGTTAAAATAAATAGTCGTTCTCAGATCCTCCTCCTATATTTTCTTGTGTAATAAAATGAAAACATTGATAGAAATGTATTGAAGCCTGAAATGAGTGCTTTCATATACTATGAAAGTAAATTTGGAAACTTCTAAAATGCTGATTGAACGAGCGATTGAGTGATTGGAAAAACTCTCTCTTCTTTCGGGCCGTTGGGTCCTCTTCCCTTTGATCAGTTGCTTTGTCTTGTATAGACTTTCTTTATTGACCTCCGGGATATACGTATTTAGTGTAGCTACTTCGTTATCCTCTGCTGGGCTTGGGAGAGGATTTTTCATTATTTTCCTCAATGGAGGTGCTTTATGTTAATATAAATTTTCTAATAAATTGAATCTCATTCAAAACAAATTATCGCCGTTATTGATCAATTTTTGTACATAATGATTTGTCAATCTTCGTTAAAATTTGAGGGACTTGTATATTTTTGCTATTGGAGCAATTTTCATATATTTGATAGGCACCGAATAGAAGTTGAGATAATAATTGTCACCATTTTCCATGCTCTGGATTGAAAACGAAAAAGAGAGCACGATGTTAATGTAGGCCGAGATGGGTCAGATTGTTATTATTTAACTATTTTCTTGATCCTAACGTCAGTTAATATATAATTAAACTGAATTAGTGTATATATATGAATTTTGTTGAGTATTAAATATTAAAATAAATGAAAAGAAAATTACAGATTCAAGAATTCACAGCACGCTAAGAAGAACCACCGACGATCGAAAATTAATTCCACGGTTGGATAAAAGGCTGTAAAATATCACCGACGAAAATTGGTGGCCTTTCTCAGCACTAATTTCCCTCCAAAATACCTTCTAAATTTACGGGAATGTGAAGGAGAGAAGTCCATTAAATTAGGTCACCCAAGACTTAAGATTTTTTTGAAATTTACATAAAAAAAATCTAACATAAAAACTCATAATCGTGCTAATCAAATTAACCAGACCAAAATTCTCGTCATAAACCTAGCATGTATGATAGAAGTGTATCCTCTTCTCCATTAAGATTAAAATTTAACTCGTAAAGATTAAAATTTCATGAAATTCCAACAAAAAAAGTAAGAGCTAAATGTTTCATCTTCTTTTTGCATTGAAAGACCAAACAAATTACCACCATCAATAAATGTTAAGAACTGGACCGAGACGTTATAGAAATAAAATCTCTTGCATCCATCTGACTCTCAATAACTACCCATCTGACTCTCAATAACTACATCGCCAATAGAAACACAACAGATAAAAGAAATAAAATATAGTTAACTATAAAACTCAGTAACTTATTATTTAGCGACGTAACTTCTCTGTAATAAATTTATAAAATAATTTAATCCAATACATTTAAAATAAAATAGTTCATCATAATATGTCATTGAAATCCATTATTCATATACATGAAGACCACAACTATATTCAGTGGTATGAGAGAGGTATTACGTTCATCTGTTGATAAGTGGGCTTTGCAGAGCTTATTTCCGCTTATAGCCCTTTATAAATTAAGCTGACCATTCTTTTCGGGTTAACAAAAGAGTCACTTACCACATATATAGCTATGCATAATTCAATCAGTATTATTTATCAACATCCAATCAATTCAGACAATTCAGATCATCGACTCATATATCACAAATTATCAGTCAATCAATCCACAATAGATAATAATTAAATATAAGTTATAGAAAATTTTAGTTAACTAACATTCAATTAATTCAAATAATTCAGATTATCGATTTGTATCCCAAGTCACATATCAATTAATTTATAGCAATAGATAATAAACAAATACAAGTTATAGAAAAATTTAGTTATCTAACATTCAACTAGTTCATACATTTTATATGTGATCCGCATCACAAGTTAAAGATCAATTAATCCACAACAACATATAATATTCAAATATAAATTATAAAGAAGTCTGATTTTCTAATATGTAATCAATTTTAATTCAAATTATCGATCAGTATCACAAATTAAAAGTCAATCATCCATAACAACATATAATAATCAAATAAAAATTATAGAAAAAAAAATCTAATTAACTTATATGAAATTATCCTCATTTATGATTTGATCCGCGACGATGTTACTTGAAATAATTGCGACATCTTTGATTCTGAACCCGAAGTGCGACACCTTGATTTGATCATAAACTTCAACTGAAGCTACTTGTAATGATAAGAGTTCATATGACTTAAATTTCCAAAAGAAAATTAAGAGAAAACACTATATAAAAGGAATCATGCGAGAGACTAGATGTTAAGAGAAAATATATTCAGCTAGCAGCTTTACTAATGGTGAGTTGATATTTATAAACAGTGTGCTTGATCGATTCTCTCTTCTTTCTTTCCTCTTCGGTTTCCTTTCATTTTCGTTTTTTTTTTATCTCCAGCGTAGAGAGAGGGGATATGCATTAATGTATCAAGGAAGTCTTTAGCCACCTATTTCATCAAAGCCCCTTTTATTTTTTTTATTTTAGTAAATAAAACAAATAAATATAGCAAACTGGTCATCTCTCTCCTCATTTTTGCGTTTATAACCAGACCCGACTTTGAAACTCGGGTCCATTTTTTTTTTTTGGAAACGTAAAAATTTTTTTTTCCCGGACCCGAGTTTCAAACTCGGGTCCAGCTATCCCATTTGCATTTCCAGCGCCTCCCATATGGGATAGCTGGACCCGAGTTTGAAACTCGGGTCCGGGTAAATTTTTTTTTCTATATAATAAAAAAAACCCCCCGGACCCGAATTTCAAACTCGGGTCTGACTATAAACCCAAAAGTGAGGAGAAAGATGACTAATTTGCTATATTTATTTATTTTATTTACTAAAATAAAAAAAATCTCAAAGCCCCTTATCCTTGCTTCTTTCCTCGAGACTAGGATTTCCTGTCTTACAGTCGAGACCTATACTCTTTGACCTACCTCGGATTCTTTTAGACCTGCACCAAAATGTAGTGGATGTATTTGAACCATACGGTTATTTATGAATTTATTGTGAAAATTATGAGAGATTCATTTACAAATAATATGCGCAAGGAAACAAATATGCCGCTTAGAGAAATGAAATCACATTTGAGTACTGTAAATTTTACAGTTACTCGAATTTAAACAGTAAACAGCCTCCTTAAATCAAAATACTACTCAAAGTATTATTCTCCTGACCGTAATACTGTTCCCTTTAGAAACAGACAAGTGGCCACTGACCGTAATACTGTTCCCGTTATTATGATATCAAAGAAAATACCGGAGTAAGGAAAAAACATAAAGGTGAGATTAAATTAGGTTAAGGACGAAAGCAATATTATTGAACAATCAACAAACTTAAAAATAGATGATAATTTCTTGGTCTTTCCAAAATAAATTCGCAACCCTTCGAATTAAAAAATTAGTTCGAAGGGTTCGCGGACCGTTAATTTTGTATTGGGATTCATAATGATTATTAAAAGTGTAAATTTCGGACCTCGGAGTCTGTTAAAAGTATGAATCTCGATGTAAAATTAACGGTCCGAGAACCCTTCGAATTAATTTTTTGATTGATTCGAAGGTTATGCACCTACCCCCGACTAGGTACACAAACCTGAGTAGGCTCAGAAGGACTTCCAGGGCAGGAGCTCATTGATTGTGTATGCACTTTACAGATGTATGATTTGTTTATGCATAAACAAGTCATATGTGTGTTATAAACCACACCACTGCTTCTTTTTATAACAGGCTAGGTCGGTTTTTGCATTTTACAACGTAAGTGCAAATTCGGAATTTTACCCATGAATTTCCTATATTTCTTTATTCCCTGGATAAAATCTACATGGCGCGTGTATATAATTAAAAAAACATACAATTCTGCGTACATATTATTTTGGGAAACAACATTATTCCATAATCGGCACTTCAAAAAAATTAATAAAATGTAAGATGCATATCCCTATTGATAGTAGATTATGTGCTAAACCTTGAGTGGTGAAATAATATAAAAATATATATATCATGAGCTAATTCTTGTTTGCGTGCGTGTGTGTGAGAGAGAGAGTATTGATATCATAATAGCTCGGGATCATAATTTTTACAATTTTGTTTCGAATTAGTATTTAAAATTCTGAAACAAAATTACGAATCCGAACAATTATTCTTGTTGAACTACATGAGCAACGATCTGTCCACAAAAGTTTAAGAGAACAAAAGAGGAAAATAAGAGCTTTTTGATGTTGTCCATATAAAGTTCATTGGAAAAAGAAAAGATGAATAATTTGACTTTGAAATTCGAACATAAATATTAATGTTGGCTGCTGAAATTTTCTTGCTCTGATAAAAGATGAATAATTTGATTTGGAAGGCTTCTTTATTAAAACCGCATTGACACAGCAATCAATTATCAAAGAGATTAGGAATTTCCTTAGGCCTGCTCAATTAGGTTTTTTGATCATCAGTCATAACCCTCCCGTATTTAAGTATACGCTTTGACCGAGACGGATCCAATTAACGCCAATACATACTACTAGATCAAGGCATTTTAACAGTTTATACAGAAATTTATGATGACATATTTAGCACTACAAAAATCGTTAATCAAACATAAAGAGTAAGACAAAACAGTTACAAGGTCCAAAAAAAACACATTCAACAATGATCCTTCTTCCTGCCCTGAACTGAAAATATAAACTAAGGAACCAAACTAAAATAGACAGACAACATCACCATATTGAAAAACAGTCCAGATTCAACACATTCGAGTTCCCTTACCACAAGGTAGATTTCCTCTCCAATTACTTCTAGCTAAACATGCAGGGACAAAAGAAGATTTGTCTTTTCTGAATTTTAAGTAGCAACAGTAGGCTTGGGATACACCTGCAATGCAAAGCAAAACAAATGGTAACAACACTATTTACAAGGTCTTATTTTAAGGAGAGAAAAAAAATTGTAAAATTTGAAATGGATAATGAATAAAACAGAATTTCTAAAAAAATTAAAACAAAGAACACATGGAAGTGTTACCAGATGATGACAAACAAACATAATCTATACAAGCGATGTCTGCTGGTATATTTTGTCACAAGCAAAACTTGAGCTTATAGCAAGCAAGTCCCAGCAAATTAAAATATGGTTAATTTTGGTTGTGTGCTGAAAAATTGTCAAAGTTCTCTAGCACAATTTTGAAAGGACAACCACACAGAACAGCATCTGAACATACATTCAGCCAGTAGAACATGGGAATAGATATATCGACAACCGCATTCATTAACTAAATCCATTAACTTTTCTATCACTCAAGTAGTGACCAACAGATTTTAAATGGCACCAAATTTGATAAGAATATAAAGTTCTACTTCTGTTATTTTGTTTTGCGAGTACTCAAGGTCGTCAAATTAGGCTGTCCTCAATATAACCAGTCCCTTTCAAATATTGACAATCTTATGTTGCCAACATAGATGATAACCAGTCCCGTTCAGTAATCTTTTTATGACTTAAAAATCTTAACTTACTGTTTTATTATCGCTTACAAGCTAGTGAACTATGAAAAATATTTCGTGCCATTTGCAGTACATTAAAATGCTGGGCGTTAAAACAACAGAACACAATAAAGTGACAAACTGACCTGATAATTACTGTTGTTGGTTCTGTCCATGCTGCTGAGGGTTTGGTGGTGGCAGCATTCCAGGGCGTGGTGGTGCATAGACTGGTACACCACCTGGTGGGGGAGGCATGCCTGGCCTAGGCGGGGCTTGCATGCCAGGCCTCGGAGGTGCATACTGTGGTGGAGGGACCATCGGTCTCTGACCAAACGGCGGCGGCGGAACAGAGTAGGGTGCTGGTGGGCCCCCTGGCCTAGGTGGGTACTGCATGGGGATATGGGGTGGTGGGCCCCGGTAGCCCGGGACGACAGCTGGAGGTGGCGGCCTCACCACCTGGAAACAAAAAGGCCATTATGTTTCAAATTCAGTTCCAATTTTCTATCTTAGAAACATTTTTTTTTCACTAGATTGGAAACAAATAAGCACAAAGTATATGACATTAATGCCTAATCATATCACAATTGGGGCACAGTTATAGATGCAAGGTAATCCAGGAAAAACAGTACAGCATAAAAATAAAGTTAAAAACAGATGACTTTAATTCACAGGAGATTTCATACAATGGCATTGAAAATACAATAAATTAAACTCCAACTCACAGGTACTTTAACGCACTACCCTGCAAAATGCGACCATGTGTTGAAGGTGGAGGAAAACAACAAAATATGATGTCTATTCAGACCTCTCTTGCTGTCACTTACATAAGTAGATAACTCTTAACAGTTTTTTTTACTGAGCCTCAACAGCACAACTGAGAAAACTCATGCAACATTGCTGAAATGCACGAATACAAGTTTAACTATCAATTTAGATCTTTAAAAACCCTAGATCCTACAAAATGCAATAGAGTCAGCTACCTGAGGATAAGCAACAGGAGGGGCCGACATCTGAGGCATGGGAGGTCTGGACAGCTGTGGCTGCATCATTCCAGGAGCGGGACCACCTACTCCTCTGACAGGTCCAGCAAGCCCAGGCTGAGCCTGAACCATAGGAGCAGCAGGAACACCACGCCCAGCAGCCCGGCCAACCCCAGGCCCAGCGGCAGAAGCAGCAGAAGCAGCCTTGGCACGAGACTCGTCGGGAGGCGGAGGCCCCTCGACAGTCATCGAGACAACCTCCTCGCCACGGAGGAGAACGAGACCGAGAGTGCGGCGGTCCTCGCGGTCGGCAGAGGGCTTGGACTTAGAGGGAGGGAGGCGGCGGAACTCCTCGCAGTCGCCGAGGACGAGGTTCATGTGGCGGTCGAAGGCCATGAACTTGCCGATCAGCTGTCGGCCGTCCTGGATGGTGACGCGCATCCGGTAGTTGATATATTGGAGCATCTTCGAGCCCTTGGAGCTCGTCATCTTCGGTTACCTCTCTGCTCTCTTTCGCTTCTCTCTCTTCGTCTTCGTCTTCCTCTTGCGCTGCGTTGGGGTTTCGCCGTTTCGGAAGGAGGAAGCGATGGGCCGATGGGGTTTGGGTTTAGGGTTTTGATTTGATTTGATTTTGGGACTCGCGGATCGGGTCGGGTCGGGTCGGGTTGATATATAAGCGTAAAAGGCCCGTAAGGTCTCAAGTCTTGTCTTTCTCTGTCACCGGGTCACGGTCTATGACATTGTTTCTCATTCTTCAGATCTAAAAATTAAACCTCTTCAACAGACACTAAGTTGAGAATGTTATAATATTAATGATAGATGTTTCATCTCATTCATCTCTTCTCATTCCTCCACCTCCTCCTATAATAATAGAAGTTTTCATTCTCTTCACCTTCTCCTTAACTCTAGATTTAATTTTGTATTAATTTTCTCTTTTATTACATGATGTTTCTCTAGCCTATAAATAGAGGTTTGTATGTTGTTGATGGGAATATAAAAAATCTTTAGATGAGATAATATAGAAATAAGATTTTAGCCTCTCACAACTTTTGTCTTTTATTTTTATTTTATAACACGTTATCAGCACGACTTCGCTCTAATCGAGTTGTGACGGAAGTTTATTTTATAGTAGAAGCACAAGATCGACATAATCAGATTATCGTAAGATTGTCTCTAAAAAGAGGTACACTTTATATTAATTTTTATTATTTTACCATTAATTATAATATTTATTTTCTTGATGAAATTGTTCTTATATTGGATGAGACTAATATTTTCATTCCCCGAAGAGAATGATAAAATAAGTAAATACCAGAAATTGTTCTTATATTGGATGAGACTAATATTTTCATTCCCCGAAGAGAATGATAAAATAAGTATATACCAGAAATATTTTTTTATTTATTAAATAACCAGAAGTTATTGATATTTTTAATGGCCAGAAGTCATTGTATTTGATAATTAAAAATTTTATCAAAATGAGTTACAATTGATAACCCGAAGTTATTATTTTATTCAACTAAAATGATAACCAGAAGTTATCAAATTAGATAAATAAACAAATAAATATAATGTCTCTAATCTTTTCTCTTAATGACCTGAAGTTATTAATATTCTTTTTCTTTAGTAATTTTCATAAATGGATGTTCGATTAAATTTATTAATATTAGTAGTATTTTTATTTTTCTTTATGGTAAATTTTAATAAACTTGAATTCGCTGCCCTTGATATATCGGGCAAGAACTATCTCCCATGGACTCTCGATGCTGAGATTCATCTTACCGCAAATAATCTTGGAGATACAATAAAAGATGAAAATAAGGCCTCCCCGCAGGAGAAAGCCAAAGCAATGATATTCCTCCGTCATCATCTCCATGAGGATTTAAAAACTGAATATTTAACGGTGAAAGATCCGTTAGAATTATGGAAAATTTTAAAAGAAAGATATGACCATTAAAAACAAGTGATCCTCCCAAAAACTCGTTATGAATGGATTCATTTAAGGTTGTAAGATTTTAAATCTGTGGGTGAATATAATTTCGCAATGTTTCGCATAACTTCTGAGTTAAAATTATGCGGAGAAAAGATTACTGATGAAGACATGTTAAAAAAAAATATTTTCCACATTTCATGCTTTGAATTTGCTCCTGCAGCAGCAATATCGGGAGCGTGGTTTTAAAAAAATATTCAGAATTGATATCATGTCTTCTTGTTGCGAAACAAAATAATGAGCTTCTCATGAAAAATCATCAATCACGGCCCACTGGCTCTAGTCCATTTCCTGAAGCAAATGCGACATCATTCCTTGAAGCGAATACAACATCATTTAAAGGAAATCATGGTCGAGGACGTGGTCGCGGCCCCAGAAGAGGTCGTGGACGTGGTCGTAATAATGTTTGGCGACGTGAAGGTCATAATTTCAAATCAAATGACAACAATGTGGGGAGATATGAAAAGAAAAAGAATTCAACATCTTGATTTATTTTAGTTCAGTTTTATGTTGTAGGTTTATGTTTCTCAAGAATAAAATTAGTTTCTTTAATTTTGATCTTGTATATATTTTTTTTTTTGTTCAAAGGAAAAAGAATATGATTGAAGGCTCCAGCAGAGCAATGGCAAGTATTAGAGATGAATGTCTAGTAGACAGTGGAACAACAAACACAATATTAAAAAGCAAAAAATATTTTTCTCAATTGTCTCCTGTAGAGACACATGTTAATACAATTTCTGGTATTAGTAACTTAATTGAAGGCTCTGGAAGAGCTTGTATTTTGTTATCAAAAGGAACAAAATTAATTATAAATGACGCATTATACTCTAGTAAATCCAGAAGAAATTTACTAAGTTTTAAAGATATTCGGTGTAATGGTTATCATATCGAAACCATGACTGAAAATAACATTGAATATCTTCAAATTACAACGATTAAATATGGTCGGAAGATCATATTGGAAAAAATGAAAACTTTATCATCTGGACTATATTGTATGAACATAAGTTCAATAGAATCAAATATGGTCAGTAACCAGAAGTTGCATGACACAAAAATGTTTACTCTGTGGCATGACAGGTTAGGTCATCCAGGTAACATTATGATGAGGAAAATAATTGAAAGTGCAAATGGACATTCTCTAAAGGACATGAAGATCCTATTATCAAAAAATTTATCATGTGCAGCATGCTCTCTTGGAAAATTGATAATTAGGTCATTTAAAAATAAAATTGAAAATGAATCTCCTTTATTTTTAGAAAGAATTCAAGGAGACATTTGTGGGCCTATTTCTCCTCCATGTGGACCATTTAGATATTTTATGGTTTTAATTGATGCATCAACTCGATGGTCACATATTTGCCTATTAGCTACAAGAAATGTTGCATTTGCTATGCTATTAGCACAAATAATCCAATTAAGAGCAAATTTTCCGGATTACCAAATTAAGAGTATCCGGCTTGATAATGCAGGAGAATTTACATCCCAGTCTTTTAATGATTATTGTATGTCAATTGGGATTAAGGTAGAACATCCAGTTGCTCATGTACATACACAAAATGGTTTAGCTGAATCATTAATTAAAAGATTACAACTGATTGCTAGATCGTTACTTATGAAATGTAATCTACCATCTTCTGCATGGGGACATACCATATTACATGCTGCTGCACTTATTAGATTAAGACCAACTGCATCTCATAAATTTTCTCCATTACAATTGGTCTCTGGAAGAGAACCAAACTTGTCCCATCTTAAAATTTTTGGTTGTGCTGTGTATGTTCCAATTTCTCCTCCACAACGCACAAAAATGGGACAACAGAGGAGATTAGAAATTTATATTGGTTTTCACTCTCCATCAATTATTAAATATTTAGAACCATTAACTGAAGATGTTTTTACAGCTCGTTTTGCTGATTGTCAATTTGATGAGACAATATTCCCAATCTTAGGGGGAGAAAAAGAAAAGCTGAAAAAACAAGTAACTTGGAATGCATCATCAATATGTTATCTTGATTCCCGGAGTGGTCAATGTGAACTGGAAGTTCAAAAGATTATACATTTGTAAAGAATAGCAAATGAGTTACCAGATGCATTTACAGATACAAAAAGAGTGACTAAATCACATATACCAGCTTTAAATGCACCTGCTCGAATTGAAATAACCCCAGCAGAGGTTACTATACAAAGAAAACGTGGAAGACCAATCGGTTCCAAAGACAAAAATCCACGAAAAATGAAAGAGCAGAATAATGCAGTTGGTGTAACTTCAGCAAAAATTACCGATAAAATCCCAGAAGAGATTGTCAGTAAAATCCCAGAAGAGATTGGAAGTAGAACCTTAGAAGAGGTCGTTGATAAAGTTCCAGAAGAAACTCAGGCACCGAATGATTATGAGATCTCAATAAATTATGTACAGAATGGTATAATATGGAACCGAAATGAAACACGTGTTGATGAAATTTTTGCATATGCTATAGCAATTGAAGTGATAAATGAGGAAGATTATGTGCCAAAAACTCCAGAAGAGTGTATGCACAGAAATGATTGGCCAAAATGGAAAGATGCCATGAAGGCTGAATTAGATTCGCTTGAAAAGCGAAATATTTTTGGACCTGTAATTCTAACCCCTAAAAATGTTAACCCTGTAGGTTACAAGTGAGTTTTTGCAATAAAAAGAAATGAGAAAAATGAGATTGTGAGATATAAAGCAAGGCTGGTGGCACAAGGTTTTACACAAATACCAGGAGTTGATTATGAAGAAACGTATTCACCTGTAGTGGATGCAATAACTCTTCGATTTTTAATCAGTCTCGCAATCACTGAGAACCTTCAAATGCGTCTCATGGATGTTGTCACAGCTTATTTGTATGGATCACTCGATAATGATATCTATATGAAAGTCCCTGAAGGATTAAAAATGTCTGAAGCATTTACATCAAAATCTCGAGAAATATATTCTATAAAGTTAAAACGATCATTGTATGGACTAAAACAATCAGGTCGAATGTGGTATAATCGACTCAGTGAATATCTCATAAAAGAAGGATATAAATCTAATATAATTAGTCCATGTGTTTTTATTAAACGATCAATCTCGAGTTTTATAATTATTGCAGTATATGTTGATGACCTGAATATCATTGGGTCTCCTGAAGAGATCGAAAAGATTGCAGAATTATTAAAGAATAAATTTGAAATGAAAGATCTTAGTGTAACAAAGTTGTGCCTCGGCCTACAGATCGAGCATTTGCATAATGGTATATTTGTCCATCAATCAAACTATATCCAGAAGATGTTGAAATGTTTTAATATGGACAAAGCTCATCCTCTAAGTACACCAATGGTTGTCTGATCACTTGATGTGAAAAAAGATTCTTATCGGCCCCGAGAAAATAATGAAAAAGCTCTTGGTCCTGAAGTACCATACTTAAGTGCAATTGGGGCTTTGATGTATCTTGCTAATAATACGAGACCTGATATTGTTTTTTCTGTAAATGTATTAGCGAGATATAGTTCTGATCCAACACGCCGACATTGGAACGGAATCAAACATGTATTACGTTACCTTTGTGGGACACGTGATATGGGACTATTTTATCGAAAAAATACAAAGTCCAAACTAGTTGGATATGCAGATGCAGGATATTTATCAGATCCGCATAAAGCTCGGTCACAATCCAGATATGTGTTTACATATGGCGGCACTGCAATTTCATGGCGATCAACAAAGCAAACATTGACAGCAATATCATCAAATCATGCTGAATTAATTGCTCTTTATGATGCTGGACGGGAATGTGTATGGTTAAGATCCATGATCCAACACATTCAAGAGGAATGTGGTATCGAGACAGTCAGAGAAAACCCGACGGTGATATACGAAGATAATACTGCATGCATTGCTCAAATCAAAGAAGGATATATCAAAGGTGACAGAACCAAACACATCTCGCCGATGTTCTTCTCAACACATGACTTACAGAAGAATGGTTTGATAAATATTTGTCAAATTAGATCAAGCGATAATTTGGCGGACTTATTCACAAAATCATTGCCAAGAAATATTTTTGAGCAGCTTTCACATAAAATTGACATTCGTCACTTAAAAGATGTACGTTAAAATGAGGGGGAGTATTATACACGTTGCACTCTTTTTCCTTTCACTAAGTTTTGTCCCATTGGGTTTTCTTAGTAAGGTTTTTAATGAGACAACATAACTGATCCAGAAGTATCAGTTAAATCAAGTTGGTCCTGGAGTACCAAAATTTAATATTTGTCCAGTAGTACAATATTAATAGTGTATAATATAAGACGAAACATCTAAGGGGGAGTGTTATAATATTAATGATAGACGTTTCACCTCCTTCACCTCTTCTCATTCCTCCACCTCCTCCCATAATAATAGAAGTTTTTCATTCTCTTCACCTTCTCCTTAACTCTAGATTTAATTTTGTATTAATTTTCTCTTTTATTACATGATGTTTCTCTAGCCTATAAATAGAGGTTTGTATGTTGTTGATGGGAATATAAAAAATCTTTAGATGAGATAATATAGAAATAAGATTTTAGCCTCTCATAACTTTTGTCTTCTATCTTTATTTTATAACAGAGAATTAGATTTAGAAAAAATGTGTGTAATAATAAAAAAAAGTCTTTTCTTTCTATATATACTTGCGGGCAGTCGCAGAGAGCTAATTATGCGGGCGGAGTCGGAATTAAAGGGCAAAAAAGGTTCAAGCTTCAAATTAAAATAAGGTTCAAAGCTAACCAGTCGAGTAAATAATCATGCCTAAAATAATTGTAACTAGCTTCTCGTTCTTTTTTAACATTGCACTAAAACTTGTGCATCTTGTTGTAAGGTCACTTCTGCCATGCCTCATATATATAAATGTTAAATCAGTCTATGTAACTAAAAATTGTGCACGTTGTATTATACTACACATTCGATTGAAAAAAAACTTATTAAATTAATTTTCTTATATTTAAAATCATTTTATAACTAAATAAAATTTTCATAACGGGTAAATTACATATCAAATCTCGTCACTTCACATTATTGATATTGTCATTGTGTAAATCACATCAAATATGCTACATTTCAATTTTAACGGTTTTTTCTTTTAAAAATGGTTTACAATAATAATTCACAATGATATTCCCTACTAAATTGGCAAATGAATATAAAACTATGGTTGCTATCGCTTGCAAGAACGTTTTAGAAAGAAATTGAAATTTTTTTAATAACAGCTCTTTGAAATTTTCTGAAAATAGTCAAGATTACAGACATTACTACATCATTGAGCTTTCCCCCATTACTAACTCATGCGGGAAGAGCGTTAAATTATATTTCTGTGTGTAATTTACAAACAAAAAGTACTTCTCTGCTCCATTATAAAAAAAACAAAACAAAACAAACAAAAGAGCACGAACGGGAAACACACTGATAACCCAAACAAACAAACAAGAAGCAACAAGTAATGCTCCTGAAGGCAAACCCCCCCAAATTGAAAGAAAAGTCAAATCCCCAAAAAATTTTGTACTTGCTCTCTCAAAACCACAACCCAAAACTACTTTCACCTAAAATAAATGGAAATCAATGGCACATCAACATCATTTCCCTCCTCATCCTCGCATCCAGCCACAACATCCAGGTGGCGCCGGTATGGCGGTACCTCCACCTTTGCCACTTCAACTGCAAGCTCAGCTACCTTCCTCTCCAACCTTTCTTGATGCCTTGGAAACATGCTATTGTACAACAGACTTGTGCCACATGAAATGCTATAGGCACTCAGCCCCTTTGCACTCAACCAATCCAAAACCTCCCTTAGGGTTACATCCCCTTCTATAATCCACCTGTCCCAAATAGTCCAGCTGGCATTCCCATGGTGTACTGTCTTGGGCAGAACCGGTTCGGCCATGGAGAAGAGTGGGACTGCAAGGTTGGCAAAGGTATTGCGGTAGGCAGAGAGGTTACGATTTCGGGCTATGATTTTGTAGAGCTCAAGGCAGACCAGACCAGTTGCAGCAGCAGTGGCAGTGGCAATGGCTGGGATGATGCGTCCAGCAATGAGCTTGGCCTTGAAACGGTCAACCTCTTGAATTGAGTAATTGCGGGCACGCATGTTGGCCAGGCCCGAAATTAGATCCATGTGGAAGTTGGTGTCATCATCCTAAAACACACATTAAAATGAAATTCAAAGATCTGCAATGCTCGTGTCATCACTTCTCAAGTTATCTAATCTCAAAATATATGGGAGTATAGATATTTATACTGGAAATAACATTATTAACATGCCATAAGCACAAAGAAAGTAGCAACTCATTAGATTGCATATTCCAATGCTATTGAGAATTCATATTCTGGAAATGCAGCTACTAATAAAAAGATATACTTCGAATAAACAAACAGAAGAAGAAAAATTAATACAAACCTTTTCAAAATGTACAGGCTTCATGTGAAACCCAGCTGGAAGCGTCTTTGCCAACTGACCCAGCCTATTGATGAGGTCATCAATAA
This sequence comes from Schoenoplectus triqueter, assembly GCA_964058805.1. NCBI lineage: Eukaryota > Viridiplantae > Streptophyta > Magnoliopsida > Poales > Cyperaceae > Schoenoplectus > Schoenoplectus triqueter. Next base: position 91,772 of record CAXKVV010002148.1, read on the forward strand.
CTTCAGCATCATCGATAGAAGCACTAGCTAAGCTAGATGCCTTCTCATCAGTGACAATCCTAACTCCCTCTTTCGGTGCAAACTCTGGTACCGACACCTTACCAACAGCCTCAGCCAACTTTTTAGGGTTTGTGGCCCAGTCAGGCACTGGTACATTGAATGACTCAGCCCTTAAGATCGACACAGCCATGAGGAGGTTTATGTGGCTTGGATCAGCTGGATTGAACTTCAATGGCCGAGGGAAGCGCTTTGGCGGCGACCAGAAAGGTGTGCCTGAGCTGGTCATGGAGTATTCAGGAAAGGTGAAGGTAAGTTGTTTTATGCGGCTCGAGAAGTAATCTTCAAACCTGAGTACAGTACAAGGTCAATTCGAGTTGTGACAATTCTTTTCTTTTTGTAACTTTACTGTGAAAGTGTGAAGTTAGGACATTTAAAAACTACACTCAGATTTTGTGTTTCACTTTTTTTTGGGACTAATGAGTAATGACAAACTCAATTCCTGCCCAAAAGAACCAAATTTCTTTTAAAACTATTCCATGTGGTCTTATGCCAAACCTTGGAGACTATTTACAAACATCTAAGAAAGGACTTCCCTGAAAATAAAAGCTGCAAAACAAACATTCTTGAATTTGAACAAAATGTAAACCAATCAGAATTCATTACAATAACCATACAATTGATACACACAGAGAGAGAGAGAGAGAGAGAGAGAGACTTGAGCCGCGCCCACGTGATACAATCCTTGAATGTCTCACACCTCTCCCTACCCAAGCATTCCAGTATGCCCTCCAATTTGTCCCTAGCCTGAGAATCACCTGCACTTTGCATTCTTGATGTGTACCCTGCTGGATCTTCCAAAAACACCTTCACCTCAGTAGGGGTCTTCTCGAACAACCCTTCAAACTCTGAGCGGGCCCAAGCCAGACAATGGTTTATGTTATGAGGGAAAGAGTGCACTGTACACATAGGAGCTTCCCTCTCAGGTGGGTCCCTTGAGGCCCCATAGTTCTCTGTCAGATGAGGTATAACAACCTGTGTGTTGCATTTGGCACCTAGTGTTCCCGACTCCAGAAGGGGTTTCTGGAAGTACACACACCGTGAATCCACATACAATCTGGCATTTATGTTATCAAGTGCATTGATAACAGCATCCAAGTTCTGCCAAAACTCATCGTTGAACACATTCTCCGTCTCTGGGCCCACCCGATTTTGCAAGGCTACTATATTGAGATTAGGGTTTATTGACCTGGCAGCGGAAGCTGCAACGGTGGATTTTGACTGACCAATGTGGGATTCACGAAAGAGGAATTGACGGCTGAGATTGCTCTTCTCAATGATGTCATCATCAGTTAAAGTTAGGGATCCTGTGGGACCACAAGATACGCCCATCAGGGCCAGGTTTTTTAAAAATTCACAACCCAAGGCACCTGAACCCACCATGAAGATTTTGGCATTTTCTAGTTTTGTTTGTAGATCAGCCCCAAGGACTGAGATTTGAGCATCATATCGTGTGTTGCGTGGTTTTACATCAGCTGGGCTCTGGGGTTCAGGTGCAAGAGACTCGATGGAATCAAAGTAGAAGAACTGCAGGAAAAGAAATTCTAAAACATGTTAGATGGTGATTTATATGGACAGAAACAGCAGATCAACCCCAACACATCTGTCTCCATCTGAATGAGGCATATATGTGCTTTTGTTACTTTGTATGTAGAAAGAGGAATATGTTTGCAGCCCATAAAGGTGGAAGATGCTGCTGAAATTTTGTTTTTGGACAAGATGAGACCTGACCATGACAAACTCGATGTGTTCACCAAGAACCAGTTTATATCAATTTCTACTTCAGTGGTTCATTTTGTTTCTCTTTGTTCTGGTTGGCATATTAATTCTTTTGCATAAATAATACAAAATTGTTGTTCTACTATGATGGAGAAGGTAATTTCCATTAAGTTTGTATAACTTTAACTTTATCCCTGAATTTATAGACACATTGACTTCAAGAAATAAAGTTAGTTCACATCAAACAGGAATTTTTTTTTTGTTAAAATCAACAAGGGCACAACAAAGATTTTTCTTTTTCATTAATTATAGCCATTTGATGAATAAAAAGAATATAGGACAAATTTGTTGTTTTCAATAGAGTTCCTCTAAACTGTTTGTTGTCATCCACAGAGAATCACAAAGAGATGAAAACCAGGATGCAATATTTCAATAATAGGGGTTGTTATTTGCAAAATAATGATTCCAAATGTCATTTCCAAGACAAGGAAGTAGCAAAAGCTATCACCATATGAAGTTTTTTTCAAATAAAATATTACCTGAAAAATTGGATGAAATTTCCCGGAGCATGCCTTGACTACCTCTTGCCCCACAACACCCCCAAACAAAGCTGCCATGGGGTTCAATACTGCCCGTGACCCATTTGAGAAAATGTTGAGCACCTTTCCATCAGCTTCCCGAACCTCTCCATTGACACATCTCACAAATTCAACAATCCTCTCCATGTCTTCCATGGTTCCAGCCATGGGGAACCGATTGAATTCAGCCCTGAACTGATCCAACGCCTGAAATGCTGAGTGCAAAAGGGCAGAGCGGTCCATCTTGGAAAAGTCACTTAGTAGGAACTCGCCTGGGTCTTTAATGGCTTCTCTCAAAGGTTTGAACTGAATCACTTTAGGTAACTTAACCTGGGTGACTATACCTCCACTTTTGTATGTACCAAAGTTGGTAGTGTCTTCTTCTAAGAAAAAGGAATATGGTCTTGTGCCATTGATTCTTCTCGGTTTTCCATCATTCAGCTCTGGCATTCCCTGGTTTTATGAGAAAAAAGGAATTTGATGAACAGATTTTTTAAAAAACCTTTCTTCTATCAATTCCCTTTCAAATTGACAGTGCTTATTACACCATATCTGCATATAGTACAGACATCTTTATTTGCTACTTCACAACCAGACCAAAGTTGGTTAGGTTCAAGTAAAGTTCCACCTAGCCACTAAAACAGAGTTTACTCCAAAACAGTAAATTGCTTCACAAGACAGACAAGTAAACCTTGAAATCAACTAGTCTTACATTCACTATGTTTAAATTTGCATAAGCTGAGATTTATTATAGGTTCACAAATCTGCCACTGTCAACAGATGACATAATGAACAGGTTTATCATATTAATCTAAAGTGATAAAAGATATTGGAAAAAAATATCATGCATAATGCAACACTACAATTAATGCTATGACCTCATCTCTACTGGCACCATTAAGGTTTGCATAAACTAGGAAGAACAATGGTTGAGTAGTTAGAACTTGGCTATAGACAAAGAAATAGAACAAGAACATGTTTCCGAGCAATCATGACATTTATCACATGCTTATTTTCCATGAGAATATGTCAGTTCAGAAGAAATAATAAAGAACTATACCTGTACTTCAGAGAAAATCACAAGATCACCATCCTGAAACTCGAGCCTTTCGTCATCAACACATGTCACAAGTGCCGGATTTTCGTTGCTTATAGAGGCAATAATACCAGTACGGGGCTCTTCTCCATCTACATCCAAGACAGTAAATTCAGGGCCAAAATCACAAAAGACTCCCCCAAATAATCCCCGAACTTCACATTTAATAAAAGGAATTGGTGGTGTATGACAGTGGCAGTAGTCATCAAATTCTACGGCTTTCTCTAGACTTATGTCAGTAAACACCACAGCCTGAAAAGTATAAAAGCAACATATATATTGTTAATTAATTGTTAAGAGTAGTCAAACTGCATAAAGAACATGCTACAATAATTAGTCCTTGTTTCTTCCTCAGTACTGTGTGAAGGAATGAATGGCCTATTTGGAAAACTTGTGTGCATGAATGGTAAGATCCTATGCTTGTTACAAAATAAGCTAAACAGAAGTGGATTAAAAGATAACTACCAAATACAGAAACCATTCAGTATTAACCAGAGCAGTACATATGTATCATACTGCAATATTACTTGCTTACAAGTGTACCATATATACTTGGCAAAGCAAATAACCATGCAGTGCTAGAGGCTGCCAGAAAGCAACTGATACAGTAACAAAAGAACCAATTTGGTCATCACCTGAAAGTTGGAGAGTTGTTCTTTCACCAAAGGAGCAGTTAGAGAAGAGACATTGACAGCATTGTTTAGCTCTTGTAGCTTCTGCACACAAGCCTCAGCACGATTTTTTCCAATATCATCCTCTGATAATAAGAAATTTGCAGAAAGGTCCCACATCTCCACCTCCCCTTCATCATGAAGTGTCACTGATTTTACCCCAGCAAGAACTAGGTTCTTTGCTGTTGCAATAATTTAAAATTCAAAAGCAATGAAAAAAATGCAATATCTGATAGTACTGGCCAGGTGTTCTCCACTGGTAAGGTGTTCTTACGAGTCTACGTCCAAGCCAGCTAGTGATGGTACCAAATTGTTTGAACTTATGTTAGGTATATTTGTTACTTGTTAATTTTGATGCTGAGCCTTAATATTGAGAACTCAAGGCATAGTCACAAAAACAGCTAAGATTAACACAGGATATAGGAACACTAGAGAAGACCTAAAATTTCTTTTTTGACATAATTTATATCCTAATTCCGTATGAAGATTCAGCTTGATACTTACACAAGTACAGATCGTTAGATATTTTAGCAGTAAGCACCTTCATATTATTAGTTATTAGTTATAACCACCAAAGAATAATCAATTTTCAAATAATAGTGCACTTTTATCTCTTCCTGACAGAAAGAGCAGCTATAACAATAAATAAACAAAAAAAAAAAACAAAAAGTGTCTATACCAATCTCTGCCCCAAGGCCTTGTAAGCCCGAAACGAGTACATTAGATGCGAAGAGGCGGCGCATGGTGTCTCTCCCGTAGACCGCGAGCTGCCTACTATGCAAATCTTCATCGATATCGGATTTCTCTCTCTCAACGACCGTTCTCGTCCCCTTGGCGGATTGATCTTCAGGCGTCTTCCCCGGTCGCTTGTACTGTGATAAGACACAGATGAGTCCGGTAAGCCCCACCGCTCCGGCGATCAGGTAAGGCCAGTAATGACGAACGAAAAGGGGGTTCAGATCAGTTGGCAACATGGTTGAGCAGAGATTGATTGAGATTTGAGACTTGAGAGCAAAAGTCTTGCTCTTCTTTTTCTTTTGACGAAATGACTAATGAGTCCTTGATTCTACACGTGGTTTTCCATTTTCCTTGTATGAAAAAGATTTGGAGTTGGAAAGTTTCAGCTTGTATTTGTATGTCTTCGTGTCGGTACATAAATAAATCAAGTTAAATAGGCTCTGTCGTTGGGCCTCAAAGTGGACACATGTTACTTTGGGCTTTAATTTGTTTTATTTTCATTTGTCCTGAGGCCGAAACAATTTAGATTTCTCGAGTGCCGCATGTTACATGTTACATGTTCTGCTCCTATTTTATTGCTTTCATTTTTGTATCACGTGTTTCAAGATTATAACGACGAAGAATAATGTGTTAATGTTAGAAAAAACAGTATTTAGCTTTTGCTTTTATTCTTAAGTTATAGCAGAGGATTATAAGAGATAAGAAAAATAATAATGTAAAAAAATCAGAAAAATAACTAACACAAAATCTTACAGATTTTTAAGATTAGATATTATATATTTTAACACCTTTCTTCAAACTGAAGATTGCATTCGAAGTTTGGAGATGAATTGATCGAAGCGATGAAAGATGTGAATACAAACGATTAAAGGTTTGGATTCAGAATGGCTCAAGTCATTAGGTACATGATGACTCAAATGTTCAAATTTCAGATGATCCGAAGGTTCAGATTTTAGATGATCCAAAGGTCCGGATTTTATATGACCCGAAGGTTTAGATTTCAAATGAACCGAAAGATCAGATTTCAGATGACCCAAAGGTCTAAATTTTAGATGACCTGAAAGTTTAAATTTAAGAATATCCGAAGATCATTGGTTTAGACGACCGAAAGCAGGGGCGAATGTAGGATTTTGGTTAGGTGCAATTATCGGATTGTAATAAAAAATTTATAATTTAATATATATTCTTACCTAAATTTTTTTATTAAAATAATAATATTTTATATATTAAAAATAACAACAAAATAAATCTCAAAATAATAAATAATCAAGTTGATGAAAAAAAACTTTATATTTTTATATATTTGCATAATTATTTCATTATGCAATATTTTTTTTCTCAATAAAATTAATCAGACAATTAAGGGGGGCAAAAAAAAAATTCTCAAGGGACAATTACCGAAAAACACTGTTTTTCAAAATCCAGAGGGACAGTTGACCCCCTGACCAAACGTACATCCGCCCCTGACCGAAAGAAATCGTGGTTTCTACAGAATGGATGCGCAAGAGAGAGCACGTGATAGGATTGACTATGGTGGTGCACACAATATTGTAGTAGCTGATTAGATCTGTGTGCGGGACTGAGTAAGGTTGGTAAATAGTGGCGGTGGTTGGGCAGAGCCTGCGCCAGTGACAACGTTATGATGATTGAGTGAAGCAGAAATAGTTCACCAAGCAGAGAAGGGGCTAGAATAAAATCGCCATAAAACCATGAAATGAAGGGAGCAATAGAGAACATATCTGGCGGTAGAGCAGAGCTAGACAACAGAGATTAACCAAAATCATACTATTAACACTCTCACTCAATTTAAAAATATCTCGGTAGAGTATATCTTTAGTTTGAAAATAAATGACATAACCTCGAGAAAGATAGCTGAGGATTACTGCCATAGAAATTTCAGATGGCACAACCTCCAAAAACAGATGATCATGGATGCAACAGATGGTAAGTAGCTGATACGTTGTGTCAGAGACATGGATTAGAATCAAAGGCAAGGCGGAAAATGATGAGGCTAGGGCAGTATAGTGGTCGTACAGAGGTGGTGTGAAGGAGAATGCGAATAGAGCAATAGATTATGGATAAAAAGAGTGCAGATCTCGACATATTTTTCTCCCCCCTTTTTCGTCACCTGAAATAAGATATATGGTTGAGAAATCTTTGTTTTACATGACCAAACCAGAGAGAGTAGATCTGGTACGGAGTGCCAAGTAGTACTAATCAACCAATCAGATATATTTGGTCTTGATGCGGTTCACACAAGATGGATTCCTCTGGGTACACAATACCTCATGGAAGCAACAGAGTGGATCTGATCACAGAGTGTTTAGCTGGTTAGGTAGTAGTTCAGACAGAGATCATCTTTTCAAACCAAATTACCTTACTATAATTTTCAGCCAATTCTTAAATCAAATATCTATCACAGATAATTTTATTTTATCTTCAAAAACATAAACACCAAATCTCTAAATTAACCAAATCACCCAAACTAACAAATCTCCAAAAAACTTAATCAGATCTCCAATTTATCAAATTAACAAACTAGCCAATGGTCATGCTCCTCTTGCGTGTGGTCTTCTTAAAAGCTTAAAAACATATATAAATGGACCTGATCCTCTTTGCGTGGTATACAACCGAAAACAAACCAGAATTTGATGTTGGTCCACTGACGTGGCTCACCTGACAGAAGTTAGAGGGTGTATATGGGGTGTGCAAATGGATCGGTTTAATTGGTTTTGAACTGAACCGTTAAATTTTAGACTATTTGGTTCGGTTTTTCAGTTTAAAAATTTCGATTCGATTCAAAATTTTAGTTAATTCGGTTTTTATTCTTTGGTTCGGTTTTGATTTTTCTAAATTGGATAAACCGAATGGTCTAAAATTTATCAAATAATTTTATTTTACTTGATATAAATAAGAATTATATAAAAATAATCCGAATATATTTATTTTCTATTAGTTTTATTTAGTAATTTCTTTTATCTTTTAAATTATTTATTTCTTCCATCAATTTTAATAAATTTTGATATTTTTATTCCTCTTTAAATAGTATAATTTCGGTTTATTTGGTTTTTGATTTATTCGGTTGATACTTTTAGAAATTTGGTTTGATTCGTAATTTGATAAACCGATTTTTTTTAAATACATATAATTATTTCAGTTTGAACCGAACCGACCGTTTGCACACCCCTAGATGTATATGTGGTGCACCAGAGAAAACAAATGAAATCCACACTGGTCTGTTATCACGGCTCATAGAAAAAAAGAAAAAACTCAGCGATAAAAAGAAAAATGGCGCACAGAGTGGAGAATGGAATTTCTCTAATCGATAACTAGTGCGGAGCGGATATCAGAGCAGAGTGAATCAGTTCAGAGTGGATCAGTGCAGAGTGGATCAGAAGCAAACAGAGGGCTGGATCTGGTCGCCGGATAGGGGCACGAGCGTGTACAGATGACAAATCTGATCTGAACAAAGGTGAAGAAGGTCTTTGGTGGTGGAGTTGAGGCTTCAGTGACGACGGTGCTCGACAGGCATGGTGCACAGGGACAGTACAAGGAGACAAAAAAGGATGTCGAGACATAGAAGGTACAGTAGAGGAACTACAAAACTGGTCAAGATACAATAATTGTAGTCACTCTAATGCTAGCAAAGTTGTAGTGCCGCCGGCTAGGATTTTCAAGACTGATACCATTTTAGAAAGACAGTATTTGAGTTCTGAATAACTAAATTATATTCTATTTTAATCTCAAGTTACATATTTATAGTAGAGAATTATAAGAAATAAGGAAAGTAATAATGCATAAAATTAGAAAAACAATCAACACAAAATCCTACGGATTTTTTAAATTAGATATTATATATTGTAACTGTTACCATCAAAACATAAACAATTTAAATGCAATTAATAATTCCATTACTAATGCTTAGCTTTTCCTTACATATGTGCATAACACTGATGGCATTGGTATTTTGCTTTTATTGACCGACCATTGCCAACCTCAAACTGGTATACTTAAATGTACTGGAACAAATCAAGGCTGCTAGGGATGACTAGTGTGACCTGATACTGATGCATTACCTGGGTAATTTATGTATCTGGGTTGAACATTTTATCAGCTTATGGACCATATATAATTTGAAACAAGCAATATGTATACTAGCTACTTGATTGCTAGTTTCACTGAGACTTGGTGTTGCGGCAAAGAGCTCAAAATGCGGCATTAGATGTTAATGGAGGGGGTGTATGCGGTGCTCCAGCGACGTTTACTTCCTCGGCACTAGTGGGTCTGACCGTCCGAGCTCACCAAAAACTTGGGAAGATTAAGGACCACTTGCCAAATCCGTGGATTCCCAAATCAGTCAGGCAACAACCTGAATTTATTGATTATTTGGAATTTCCAATTGAATTTTGTGACTTTATTGTGATTTTCATGCAATAATGAAAAATTTTCCATGATAAATTAGTTACAGATGATGTGCGCCTAAGTTTGGATAGGTATTTTTGAAGGGGACAAAACAGAGGAAAAGTGATTTGAACGGAACTTCAACTGAAAATTTTCTTTCCTGTTATTCTTTCTTTATTAGTGTTAAACTTTCAAAAACCTTGTCTAGAATAACTTAACAAGAAAGTAAATATATGTTATGGTCAGTGCATACGACTACAGAGCTGAATTCTATTCCATTAACATTTCACTGATTAATTTCTTCACAATCATTTTTAAAGTATTCTCTGAAAATTTTTAGTATATAACGTAATACTCGTATTTGGGCTTCAAATATTTAATAATAATATGCAGACTTTTAAGTTCATGTCATTAAGTATTTATGACAACACACGTTATTTCCAGAGGATTGGAAACAAAAATCTTAATTAGCAGTATACTAGACCTAGCTCCATGCGTCTGAAACAACTCTCATTCAAGTGAAAGAATTTTTTTTTCCAAATAAAACATATGCAAATAGTCCGAAATAAGTTTGAATTAGAATACACATATGAAAGCGCAAGCAATTTGTTTATTACACAGATTATTATTCTCAAAAATAGGTATCTTTTTTTTTTAAAGTCAACAGAGGCTTCCGTCTCAAAAATAGGTATCACGTTTCCAACTTTTGAAAATTCCAATAGCCCATTAGAAAGCAGTACAGTACTAAAAGAAACGCCAATGTTCAACAAATACACGGATAGATATTCATGCTACACATAAAACAACCATAAACCTACAAATCTCTCCCTAAAACATAGGTAAAATCTCTAATTAACAGCTAACTCCAGCTTCAAACCAACCCCCCCCACAGACATGTAAAATATGATCTCCCCTCTCAAGCGCCTCAATTGAGAAGTGCCTGATCAAAGTGCCACACACCTGCACCAAACAGATTATCCGACATTAAGAAATCTGAAATAATCAATCGTATTAGGAACAGGATTTAAAGATAACATTTCATTTTTTTTAGAACACTAACCATGTCCTTTCCCTACTCTCCTCAGCTGAGCAACATATTCTGAGATCTTCTTAATAGCTTCCACCTAACAGATGAGCGACAATATTAAATTAAGGATGCAAACTGTTGCAGCTTACAATTCAACATAATTATTGTATGTTTCTAGAAAATATAGAAATTATATGAGATGATTTTTACCTGCTCTTCGAGAAATTCCCCCTCAATGAAATCAGTCATCTGTGGATCATTGGCCTTGGTTGCCACCTGTTCAATCATTACATATATATGAATTAGCAATTTAACAAGAAACATTTGCATAAATGAATAGGAAAAGAGAAGAACATATATATGTCCTCACTTAAATGAATAAGAAAAGAACAGCAAAATATTGAATTACTTACACCATGTAAAACTAAAAGCTTTTCATTGACCAGTTTTTCAAGGGCCAAAGCCAACTCCATTGCTATCAAAGAAAACGGAAAGCAAAAATTAATGAACTTGTGAAAAAGCTTGAAAGTACCAACTAGCATAGAAAGTATAAATTTCCTTGAAAAGTAAACTTTCTAGGATTTGCATCCACAAATATTTTCCTCTGATGGCTCAAGACTTAAATTTATATTGTTATCACAATTAGTTGCTAGATTAAAATAATATATTTAGCATTTTTTATATAGACGTGTATATAAAAAAAGAGGCTCCCTTAGTAGTTAATTGCCTACTAACTCGGATGAAAGGGGAAAAGGTGGCCCAGAACATTGAACTATTTAGTTGCCTAATATTTAATTGACTAATTTAATCAAGGATGTTGTTTAGGTATCTGTACTAAGAGGACCAATAGTTACTTAGACACGGTTCTTCTAATTATATAATTGCCACTAGTAATGTGTGTGACTCATCCACTACCCAACAACACTTGTCCCACATATCATGGAGGCAAAAAGTTTAGTCGATTCAAATCAGTATAATATCATATAATAATTGTGATGATCTGTGTCAATCTTATGCCAACGACTCACTATAATTAAAATGCTATAAACTTGGTAACATTGGATGTGGACCCAATGATAATTCCCACACCAACTAATGTAATACCAACAAAATGTTCCAACTTACGTCAGACTAAAGAAATTTAGACTTTACAAAACCAGTACTACTAAAAATTTTCCACTATGTTATGTTTACGAGATCAGTGTACTACTTTCTACGTCAAATTGGGGACACTGAAGGAATTCAACAAAGCTTGAAGGGAGAGAGTCAATAGAACCACGCCACGAGTGCGTGTAGATTATGTAGTATAAAAATCGGACTTAAATTATATAGTTTGACATGTGTGTCCACTAGTGGCAGACACCTCTTTCTAGGAACTTAACAGTTATTAAAATGATATCTTTAATTATTGTCCTTGGATGTTGATGCTCCATACAAGAATTAATTTAGTACAATAAATGACACTATACCCTCTGTATGTCAAGTAAACATCTAAATAAACCCTCTACAATGTACATAATATAACACTTGCCCAATAATAGTGTAATAAGAGGTTTTCTCAAAAAAAGTGTTATAAGAAAATGTTATTTTGATATCTTTAGTAAGGCAATTTTTTCCCTCCAACTAATGCACCAGCACACAGAAATATATAAAAAATACTAACCATACAAGGCATCCCCTTTCTCAGGATGATCAAACTCGGTCACAGGCATTACAATGGGATTTAGCTTAACACGGCCTCCACGTTTGTTCTACAAAAAAAGTAGATTAAAACTTAAACATTTTAGAAGTAATATATTTCAAAGTTTCCATACATGTACTTATGAGATATTGAAAGGTTTAGTAATAGGAAACCAGCGGTATTTACCACTGGTACCATGGTTGTTATACCTAAACTCTGTTTCAATAACAAATCTGCAGTATTTGCCACTTTTGCAAAAAAATAAAATAAATAAACAACACCCAAATGAGAATTTTGACATATATGGCGCTATCCAAATTCCAAGAAAAAAAAAGAAAAAGAAAAAATGGTCTTGAGTTGAATTTTTCTCCTCAAGTATTTACCTGGTACTTCATAAGTTTCTCAGCATGCTCTCTCTCTTCGTCACTTGAATCCTTAAAGAACCTATAATTTCAGATTAGAACATTTCACGATAACATTACAGTTCAAAGAAACCAAGAATAATATATCCTTAAAGGGTATTATAATTTCTTACTTTGCAAAACCCTTAAGCGCAACATTGTCCCGATCGAAGTATGCAAACATGGCGTGATACACATATGACACATTGTACTCCACACTGCAAAACATTTCACGATAACAGTTAAATCATTATAGCGGATATTATGAAAGAAATTTCCTCAGATAAGAAAGTTAAAATTTAAAAAAAGTTACTTTTTTTTATATTTGTCATTGATAAGCGCTTATTTACTTTGCAGAACAAAGCATAGAGCTGACTGAATGTTTGACAAATAATTCTTTTTCTTTCCTTTTGCCTGAAAGGCATTTATCTTTATTTGTTGTAAAACCTTCTTGAATAGTCCGCTGCTTTAAATATATAGAGAGACAGAAACAGAATGATACTAAACATAAATAGATATTTTATTATCATTTATCAAAATGAAGGGTTCTTTCTGCAATATCCTCAAAAATAAAAGAATAAAAATTCTTAGAGAATCGTAATCACCAAAAGGCAAATTCTTGGAACTAACATTAATCCCGTTAATTAGCAATGCAAAACCGTCATAAAAAATACTCCAGATTTTCCAGACCATTCCGTTATCTACAAAGAACTAAAAAATTCGGGGTGAATCCGAAAAATCTAAACCCCTCGACGAAGACAGCAAGAAATGGCTCTAAACTAAACTTGACAATTTCAAGAAAGGAAAAAGGAAATGAGTAAAAATACCATACTTGATCTGTTCATTAATAGCGGCCTCACACTCGTCTAGATACTTGTGCCGAGCAAGTGATTGGTCGATCTCCTGTGGCACGAGCGCGAGAGTGCTCTTCACCTCCTCAAAAGGCTCGAAAATCACGCCAGTTATTGACTTACTCTTTTCAGACGCAGCCTGAGCCACCACCGCTCCGCCTCCGACCGATCCCTTCCTGCCACGTGGCAACCAGACCGAGTGCACCAGCGCGGTCTTGGCTGATCCGACCGAAGGCGAGTCGGAGAGGGGGAGGAGGGAGAGAGAGGAAACCGCCTTGAGGAGCATGGTTTGAACTGGTTTGATTTGCCTTTGTTTGTAGAAAGCAGGTACTAGAGGAGAGGGCTTTCAAAATTGTGAGGAGAGGGATGCAGGGTTGAGTGGTGAGGAGGGAGATAATATAGGAGCTTTGAAGGGTGCTGATACGGGCCACGTGTAGAGTAGGGATTTATTCCTGTGGAAGAGCGTGTGGAAGGCTCGTGGCGAAGAGATGGGAGTGGATTTGGGGATTTTGTGTTTATTTGACTGAACATGGTGTGTAATAAGTATCTCATTGGACCAAAGACGTAAGGAACAGTTGTCTTGTCTGCAAAGTGAAGGGACCCAAATGTCAGAAGGCTTGCGCCATTAGAAGTTTAGAACGGGAGTATGAGATGTAACCAGTGGTGGGTTCGGGCGTGTGGTGATGGCGAATCGCGAATCCGCGATAAGGTCAAGGACGAAGATATTTTTGAGTTTTGACCCAATGCTAGCAAAACTGGAAGTATCCAGTTCCTGTATTGTGGCCACCACACGATTGGACCCAAATTTAACCCCAAGTGAGCTAACAATATGTAAAGTTCATATTTTTAAAATTTTACGAAATGTCAGGAGGATTTTAAAAAATGAATAGGTCAGAAGGATGAAATCCGTTCTAACTATTTGTTGGCTGACAGCAACAGAGAAAGAAAAAATCTGTTCTATTAAACAACTCAACCCATCTAACAAGAAATCTGTTCTATTTGACTGGTTCAAAAACTAAATTTTGTTCTAACTAATTAGGTTATTTAATTTTGTTAATAGGATCAGAGATAAACCTTTTGCATTTTCTTTTTCAAAAGTTCAGCTTATTATCTCCTAACTAACTATTGAATGAAGTACTAAACTTTCAAAACTTCATCCAAAATTTAAAAAAAAAAATTGTGGATGAAATTTTTGAATACAATTAAATAATTTTCAGAAATTAAAATCTTATTTCAAATTTAAAATTAATTTAAAAACAATACAGAGAAATTTTAATGTCGGTATGAGGTCTGTACCTCTTATGCACAAGTTCTTTGTATTTGACCATAGTACTAAAAAATGGACGGATACGGTTTTATTTAGAGCAGAGAGTAGAGTATTGATAAACGTGCTTGTCACATATGAGCACGTGAACATGGAATGTGGCGTGTCAATACGTGCTTGGATGTGTGTGTATTAATGTGTCAAAATTTTAAAAACGCAAACACGTATGTCTAAGACGCGTGACACTTGTAGCACATCATGTTAAGCGTGTTCGTGTTCAACTATTTATATATGTTTGACATGTATCAACACTTGTAACATTTATAAATTCAATAAATTTTAAATAAAATTGGAGAAATATATAATAAAATCAGAAAAATTAGAGTGATCATGGTCACAAAAAATAAAATTAACTTATTATATTTAAAAATATTATACATGTTAGAGTTATCATGATATCTTATTTCAGTATCAGGCTAATCTTTTAAGTACACAAACATTGTAAAAGTTTGTTATGCTAAAGTATTTTATACGTGTTAGACGTGCGTGTTCGTATTCAACGTGTTATACGTACATGTTTAGGCGTGTCAGATCAAATAGTTAAAAAATAATTAGTAGCTAACCTGTCGATAATGACAATTTTAAATTTTAATTACTAAAAATAAAAATATATTTTTAATTATTTCTCCAACCACTACACTTTGCTCATTACACAATTTTAATGTAATTAGGTATTGGGAAAAGAAAGATAATGAACTTTAAGGGGGGAAATTAGTAGCAACCTACTACAACACTTAGCCGAAAGACTATTTATGTTTTTCCCCATTTATTTACTTCTGCAGATTTGGAACACTGGTTGTTTACAAGGGCTCTTATAACAAGTATTGTATAATTTTCAATTGTAATTTGAGAAATTCTTCTTATTAATGATTTTTCTAGAAAGGAGAACTCAAAAGTCCAGAAAAAAAAAGGGATGATGATGATGATGATGATGATGATGATGATGATGGGATTGAAGAAATGGCGCGTGGCAGCCTCGCTTCTTGAGTGGATCAGCTTTTCTGATTCCTTTTCCACTACTCATATCATATCATATATCACCAACCGCTCACTTTTATGGATTCTGATTTATTTTATGAATTAAACGCCAAAAAGTCTTTTCTGGACGTTTTGTTTTGTTTCGTGAGGTAGAATAATAAAGACAAATCCAGACGTGGATGGATAATTGATTGAATAAATCAACCTCTTTTATTTGGTCCAATTAGTCATCTACTTATCTATGCACTATGCAATGCAACACTTGTCTGGTAAATAGTAATCCTTATCACAACTTGAACCCGTATTTTTCTTTGCAAGTAGATTGACAAACAAAACCGAAGCATCATCACAATAAAAGGACACAATTAGTTCAAAGTTCAAACTTGGGTGGATAGTCAACACCGATTTCTTTGGAGTTTGGATAAATATCGATAAAAAAGAAAATTTTAAATTGTATTCATACTTGAAAATCCCATCATGGATCATCAACTATCATTCTACCATTTAAAAACTTTAAATTATTTTGTCCTTAATTTTGTGTGAATGCAAAAGTGTCGGATGCGCGTGGCAGGCTCACGCTCTTCTTTTCTTTTCTTTTTTCTTTTTTTGATTGGACAAATGTAATGATGGCTTTGCTTGTTTGGAAAATGGTAGGAAGGCGCATGTGCACGACCATGACTCCACCACAAGTCGCTGTTGCCATTATTCACATTCACACGTCTCTCTTTCTCGCCCATTCCTTTTCCCTTTTTTTTGTTAATTTCTTTTTTTTTTTAAAATGAGAGGTGCTAGTGCTACTGTCTTTTCTAGAAACTTATTTATTTCTTTTTTTTGCCAAAACTATGTGATGTGCTGTGTCCAAACATAATTAGATATCAAAAGTCTTGAAATCTATAATGCCCGCTTGAGGCCTCGAGAAAATGTGTGTTCACACTTAAAATAACAAATTAACAATGGTCTTACTTCATCTTTCAATTGATTTGCAATTCGCGATTGAAGAGAGGTGTTAAAATTGACATTTCATATTATTGAACTGTAATTTAAGTTAATATTGATTGCTTTGAATGGAGATCACGTGAAGCTCTTCCTCAAAGCAACAAATTCACATAACCTAGCTAAGGAGTAAGGAATTGAATTATTACAAAGTTACTAAAGCAACGAAAAAAAATCATTATATATTTTTTTTCCTGCAGACAATAACAAGTCAACAAAGACGAAGATCGGTATTAAAAAAATGAAAGTAGATATAATGATATCAAAATCAATATCATACAGTTTTTAAATTTTTGCACGTGCTTAATTATGTTTTTAATAATAATGTACGTAAATTAAATAACAAAAATAATATAAATAATAAATGACTTAACATAAATAATATAATAAAAATGTTACATAATGTTCCCTCTCTGAATCTTTACCTCTTCTCCAATTTTAAATCTATTTTGTATTTGACTTGTGAAATTTTTTTCAAATATATATCTTTCATTTGTTCAAAGTAATTAAAATACAAAATGATATTTGCAGATTGAGTGCACAACAGAGAAAGTGAGTATGGTAGAGAGAGCACAAAGAGAGGGAGCGAGAAGCGAGTGCAAGAGCGAGGGAAGAAAGTAACAGTGAAAGAAGAACGAGAGCGAATAAAAAAAAAAAGATTTTGGATCGGGATTGATTTTATGATATCGATTATGGTATCAACTACATCATTTCTAAGAATTAAAACTAGAAGCACAGCAGAAAAAAAAATTAAAGCATTAAATTGATTATATAGCGGAGTCACGGAGCACTAACAGCGCTTAAAAACTTTTAATTAACGGTGAAAATGCATTGATAAAGAATTAGTGCCTTAAATATTGCATAGATTACTACCGAAAAATAGCATTGGAGTTTTGATTGGTGATGTCGAGGTGTGATTCTGCTTATATTTACTACCAATCTGATCCACTATTCATTCATGTACTGTACTAGATAATCATTATTTCTTGTTTTGCTTTTGCATAGTTATGGTTCATGACCTTTAAACATACAGTCAATTGCATCAAAAGTTGAAAAAAAAAATGCACTGAAAAGCTATAGGCTTCCGTTTACCTACAAACACTCAGCTCATGTGACATATATAATTAAATCGTTTACATTCTGATGTATGCAAAATTGTGCATGATTATTACAGTTTTCCATTTGGAGTTGATATCAACCTACCCCCTTTATTCCCAGACATAGAGGTTGATTGGCGTTCATACTACATATATTCCTTAGATTTTACTTTCTGAAGTACCATATCTGCATTTTGTAATTTGTAATATTTTGATGGGGTTTAGTACCAGTATAAGCAAGTATGGGCTGTATGGTACAAAAGTATATAGAAGTTCCAGCTCAAAATCTTTTTGCCATTTTGTTTTTGTTTTCTTTCTTATCTTAGTTATTTATCAACAATTTAAGAGAGTAAATTCTAGAAAGTATTTTATAGGTTAAGATCTGTTTATATTCCTTCCCTTTAGTTGCTGACATGAGAAAAGAAATGCAAAATTCCTGTTGCTAGAGTTGCTTGGCTTTGAAATATGATGCATTAGTTCTTCGAGAATCAAAAAGTATTGAAGAAAAGGAGCTGGGAGTTGCATACCAGGAATGGGTTACTTTTGCAAAGGATTCACTTGATAATGGATTTTACTCTATTGCTGAAAAGGTTGGCAAATTTCTATACTTTTTGTCTTCTTATGTACCCTAAAACAGGACAATCCTGTGTCAAAGGCTGCTACCATAACAAAAAATGATCCATAATATCTACAGACTTCTCACGAATCATGAACCCAATTTCTTTAAAAAGACTTGCTAAAGAAAGAAAACATTTTCCCTCAGTTTCAGGATATGGGGGATAGATTTTTTTTTTTTTTTTTTGAAAAATAGCAATCTCGATAGGTGTCAATTCCATTATGAAATCATATAAATACCAAATAAAATATCCATCAAATTTTACAAAAGAAAACTACTAATGGTCTCTAAGGGGCATACCCCAACCGAGACCCCCAAAAAGAGCATCCACCGGGCTCTGAGGGGCATACCCCAGCAGAGACCCGACAAAGCATATAAACGATAAAGAAGAGAAAAATACAACTGCTAATACAACCCAACGCCTCTAATCCTCCGCCGAGTCATCAGAAAGCAGAAAAGGCTCCTTTGGTAAAGCAGAAAAGGCTCCTTTTGTAAAACATTTTCCAATGGTTTTCATTTTCGCCAAAAGAAGAAATGAAAGAAGTTTCAGTTCTATTTACAGAGAATAGTTCTGTAGGAGAAGAAAAGTAAAGGAGAAAGTGAGGGTATTTTGGTATTTATTAAAAAATAAGTTAATTTGAAATATTTTATATAGTATTAGTGATATTTTGACAATTATATAGATTTTGAAGTGGTATTAGAGTTAATTTTAAAATGACATTTTGACAAATTAAAAGTTTTATGGTGACATTTTGACAAATTCCCCTTCTATATATATAAACAACGCATAGATGTGAGCTATAATAGATCAGAGAGATTTGACTGAGGTATTAGGATTAAACGTGAGTCGGTTGCGTTCTCCCCAGACCCTCCAACACACTGCCTCACAGAGTGCAACGAGAATACTCATGTCTCCCCCGCTGGCTGTCTGACAGCTATCCCAAAGGATAGCCAAGGATGAAATGTCAAAATGAACTCTCTCCAGCTCATTAACCCAGTTCCAAATTTGAGAACTAATGGAGCAATGAAGAAAGAGGTGTTCAACATATTCAGAGATCTCTCTACACAAAACACACTCAGGGGAGCCAACCCAGCCCTTCTTCAACAATAGGTCCTTAGTCAGGATGCAATGGTGAAATACCAGCCATAGAAAGACACGGATTTTCAGAGGGATACCAGCTTTCCAGAGGGATTGAAATCTAGGGACCTTGATCCCACCAAAATATAGGAATTGGTATTGCATTTTCACAGAATACCCAGTTGTTGGTTATTCCATAGCAGGATATCGGATGTGCCTTGAAGGGGAGAAAAAGCAGCTATTTGGTGTGCAGCTCCATCCACTCTTGTTGCTGCAGCTGATTTAGAGGTCTTTTGAAGTCTACCTGAAATCTTAGCCCATCCTCAGCTTCCCAGGCCTCTTCTACAGTCAGTTTAGGGTTAGTGGCTAGAGCTGCCAATTAAGGGAATGAATGCGATAGGGACATCTCTCCCACCTAAACATCAGACCAGAACTGAGTGTGTGATTCATCACCCACGTGCACCCTAGCCCCCATATTGACCAGTTCAAGCTCCAATTCAATAGCTTTCCAAAATGGGGATTTCCCTTTAACCCCTAAAGACTGTTTAGCTAGGATGATAGACTTCCACAGATTATAGTAATTAGGGTTGATATAGTGTCAGCACCACTTACCCAACAAAGTCTTATTCATTTTCTCTATTTTCAAAATCCCCCAACCACCATTAAGTTTACCCCTGTAGATTTTGGACCATCGTAAAAGAGGGCATTGGTGCTTAAGGTCAGGTCCTTGCGAGAGGAATTGGGTTCTGATACTGTCCAACTTTTTTCTGACCCACATATGGAGTTTATGAATAGAGAGAATGTACAAGGGGACAACAGAGAGGACAAATTGCAGCATTATGATTCTGCCTCCCAGAGAGAGGTTCCATTTTCAATTACCCAACTTCTTCTCTATTTTGTGTAATATGTTTTGCCACATCTCTTTTGGAGGTTTCTCCAATGAATGGGAACACCAAGATATGTAATAGGGAAAGAACAAACTTTGTAACCCAACAAAACAGCCAAAGTTGTACTTTCAAGAGGAGGGATATTCATAGGGTAGACCTCACTTTTGACATAGTTAATTTTGAGTCCAGAGAAACCCTCAAAAGTAACTAGAACTCATTTCAATGTTTCCACAGTCATAGGAGTCAGTTTAATCAATATCAAAGTATCATCAGCATATTGGAGATGGGACACTTGTGAGCCACCTCTCAACTGAGACCCAGTCCTTAGAAAAGGTCACTAGCAACTCCTCTGTGAAGCAATTTACAGAAGCCTTCAGCAGCAAAAATAAAAAATAGAGGGGAGAAGGGGTCCCCCGTCTCACCCCCTAGTACTTTCAAAGTACTCGGTCAAGGATCCATTGATGTTAATACAGACTCTCCCCCCATGTAGAATCTGTTTAATCCAAAGGACCCACTTAGCATCAAACCCCTTGTATTCAAAGGTTTCCAAAAAGTACTCACAATTCAATCTATCAAAGGCTTTCTCAAAGTTCAATTTGATTATTAAACCAGGCTCTTTGACTACATGTGTATAATGGAGGATTTCTTGTGCTACAACCACACCATCCAAAATATGCATCCCCTTCAGAAATGTATTTTGGGTGGGACCCATAATTCTCTGCAGGACTTGTTCAAATCTGGAGGTCAAGACTCTAGTGATCAGTTTGTAAATGCAATTTAGAAGGTTGATGGGTCTATAGTCCTTCACAGTGAGAGCTTGACTTTTCTTGGGTATAATAAGACAAACCATCCCTCTATTGAGTTAGGAGATTTAAAATTTACCTTCATGAAAGGCATGAAATAACTTGATCACATCATCCTTAACAATAGACTAAAAATGCTAGTAAAAGATTATGGGGAGTCCATCTAGTCCTGGGATTTTGGTACTATTCATTTGAAAAAGAGTCATTTTGATCTCCTCTTCAGAAAAAGGGATAGTGAGCACCTCATTCTCTTCACTACTGGCCTTCTTCCCTTCTTCCCATACTGAAGGGTCAATCTGTCCAATTCTGGTCCCTTCAATGTTGAACAAGTG
Source organism: Schoenoplectus triqueter (assembly GCA_964058805.1). Classification (NCBI taxonomy): domain Eukaryota; kingdom Viridiplantae; phylum Streptophyta; class Magnoliopsida; order Poales; family Cyperaceae; genus Schoenoplectus; species Schoenoplectus triqueter. The sequence continues at coordinate 113,100 of CAXKVV010002148.1, forward strand.
TTGATAAAAAGGCTGCACATGCCCTTTAATGCAAGAGGGGTCAGAAGATGTCTGACATTGTATCTTCATCTGCCCAATATAGTTTTTTTATTTCTACTGGAAGCTGCTTTGTGGAAGAATGTAGTGTTGTTATCACCATTTTTAAGCCATAGCTTCTTGGCCCTGGTACTCCAATAGATTTTCTCAGATTGATAGATCTCTCCCAGCTATTGGTGAGCTTCCTATCAAGAGATCATCTCATCTGGGGTAGGGTCTCTTTGTTCAAAAATTTCTTCCAATTGGGCAATGGTGATTGTGAGGTGTTTCTTTCTTCTTCTGACTTCTCCCCTCAAGTTAGCAGCCCACCCCTTTAGTTTTCTTCTAAGATTGGCTATCTTACGATTCCAACCTTTGTTGGCATTGCCTTCAAGTGTTATCTCATTCCATCATTTTTTAACCACCTAAAAGAGGTCCTCATGTTAAAGCCAGTGTGGCTTAAATCTGAAGATAGAATTGTTAGGAGGAGTAGAGGGAGGAGACTTGAGGACAAGGGGCTATGATCAGACATGATCCTTGGTAAACTCATAAGAGAATGATGAGGAAAATGTGAGCCCCAAGAATCATCACAAAAAAAATTATCCAAGAGGGTCATGAATAGACTAGAACCTCCTCTGGCCCATGTGAATTTCTGGGAGGAGAGAAATTTCATTAATTCCAATATCAACAATACAGAAATTAAACCCTCTGCTAGTATTAGAGTTGAATAAAGGGCCTTACCTTTCACTCCTTTTACGAATGGCATTAAAATCACCAGCCATCAATCATGAAACATCCACAACTGATCTGATGTCACGAATTTCATCCCAGAAGGCATTCCTTGAGCTATTACCAGTGGGGCCATAAACACTGGTAAATGCCTAGAGAAAGCCATCTGATTTGTTTTTGAGGAAAACTATAACAGAATAGTGGCCTAAAAAGTAGTTAAGAACCTCTACCTTTGCTTCGTTAACCCCAATAAAGATACCCCCAGCCAACCCTACGGCTGGTAAACATTGCCACTAGGTAATGTGAGGTACCATTGTTGAAAGCAATCGAGAAGAGAATACTTCTTTGTTTCTTGCACCTCCAAGACATCAATTGAGTGCTCCCGAAGGATCTCCCTGAGCTTTCTTCATTTGCTAGGGCCTTCAGGCCTCTATAATTCCAATTGAGAACATTCACGGAGGTGGGATGATCTCCCCCTCTGTTGGTACCGGTACAAGCATCAAGGGTGCCTCTTCTGAGTCCAACAAATCAATAGAATTGAGCACCTCAACCAAAACAGTACGCAATGAGTCAGTACCAAGGCATTTCAGCTTACGGATATTAGTTACCCTCTTACGATTGGAGATAACCAGACTAACCCCCACCTCATTAAAAATCACTCAAAGACGATCGTCAGAAAGGTTAGAAAAAGGAAGATAATTGTCACACCCCAGAATAATTAAAATGGATTTGGAATGATTAATCCTATTACGTACACACGATGAAACGTGCGTACGAAAGACTAAATGAATAAAATAAATCAAATACTGAATAAATAAAATAATAATAATACAAAATAATATACAGTCCAGAGTAAGAAAAAAATACAACGCCTGCATTGACGGGGCTAGCTCGATCGGAATGGGCAGCAAAATCTCTCCAATAAAAACCCAAAATAAAGAAATAAAATTTAAAATCCGATGAATCCTAATCAACTACCCTGCTCACATGCGGATGCGGCGAAGCATCTCTGTCACCACGTAAGATTGTATGTGAATAATTTTAAAAATTATTTAGTACAGATTTAAATTCAGCATTAAAATTTAATCTTCTTTCCTATACTGGACTCATATACCGATACTAACCTCCTAAGTGTAATAAATATCCATTTATAAGTAAATTTATAATTTAATACATCTCTTTAAAAATTTCGCTATGATGCGATGACATATATATATATATATGTGTATGAATATAGATATATAAAGTACGAGATTTGAAGCACCCGTATATATATAATCTAGTTGTAGATCATCAATCTATCCATAAAAGGGCACGTGATCGGACCCTGAACTTGTGACTTATCTAAGTATGCACGTATTCTGGCCCAACTTATAAATTTAGAATTTTCGAGTAAGCGGACGCTAATGCCCTGAATACCTTAAGAAAATTTGATCTTCCGAGGCGATAACGCCCTAGGAGAGTGACGACTAAAAGCACGTACTCGATATTCTAAATCTGGTGATCCACCTCATAGAATAATAGTAATATAATAAGACAAAAGGGATTAACAAGTTATGATTTCAGTTGTCATATCGTCAAAAGAAAATAACTACCCGTGAAATGATAAATCAAAAATATAATACAAATGAAAGCTTACACTGTACCAACCAAGGGTCAGAGGACCACATCCTGAGAAAAGATAAAATACAATATAATACAGATGGGAGCCTACACTGTACCAACCAGGGGCCAAAGGACCGCATCCCGAATGAGAGCCTACACTATACCAACCAGGGGTCAGAGGACCGCATCCTGAGAAATGACAAAGCAAAATATGATACAAATTTGAGCCTACACTGTACCAACTAGGGCCCAGAGGACCGCATCCCAAGAAACAACAAATGGAGTAGAATCTAGACTCAGATATGGTCTGAAAGACATAGTATCCTAATCGCTCAAATTTAGATTAAAAATCTTAATCATACTAAGAATAGTAAAATTATAATATTGATCAAATGAAAAATACTTTGGCACGGTCGAACCCGTCAAATGACGGGGTCGGTGGATAACCAACAAGCAAATGTGCACAATGCATATACAAATCAAGGGGAACGTAACCCGTTGGTCTGGTTATGTAAGGCAACCTCGGACTGAAAATTATTTGGCCCGCCTCTTAGCACTCTCATGTATTTAATGCATGATTAACGACCTAACTTAATTAATAATTAGTGCTAGTAATAATATTTTTCTAATAATTATAATCTACAACTTGATTTTTTAATTCTATCTGATCCTATCTTAGGACTATTTTTTCAATCCTACTTCTATCCTGTCTAAATGCAATATGACATGATATAATGCGAATGCAAGTAGGTCCCAAAAATATTGATCAATTTATCGAATGCAATGACAGTTTAATTTGGGTCTCTAAACAATATTTGGTCAGAAAATATTACAGTTCAGATTTATTTTAAAAATATTTTTATTTTTGGTTTGGATTCCTGATTCTGAAGAAAGAAAAGCAAATTCCAGGAAATCGTACCTAAGAATGTTGGTGCAGATAGTCGCTCTACTTCAGAGGCAGCACATCCGTTTCGGGGCCAGCGTCTGCGTCTACGCGGTCAAAGAATGATCTCATACTCAGCAATTGGATCTAAATCAGGTATATCATCTATTATTGATTTAATTAAATTTTCATAAGTTTTAAATGAATTATTTTGTAAGTCATATTTAATTTATAATTGGAGTATCGCATAACGTTCGATTAGGTTTTACGTTTTCACAAAATTTTGGAAGCATCTCTAATATAATTATAAGGTGACAGAATATTTCCTTATTTATATTTTTGTCACTTTTAATAGGTTTATAGCATAATCACTTATGTTAAAATTTCTTTATTTTTATTTCAAGCTTACAATGTGTGTGTTCGTTGGAGTTCAAGTCGATGAGTTTGACGTGAGTCGTTCGGCAAGCGACAAGGAAAATCAAATGAATAAAAACACGCCTTCCAAGCACTTAACGAAATATATGATTTTATTTATTCAATTCTATTACAATTATATTTACCAGACTATAATTATAATTATAATGAAATAAAAAAATTGATTAATAAATAGTGTTTTATATTTGATTATTGATTCTATAACAAATAGAGAAATTAATTAATATATATGTTTTAATATTTATAAGTATGATATTTACTATACTAATAGAAAGTTATTTACTTAAGTATTTATGGATTGCATAATTCTTGTTACCATCATATATTATTTATATCTAGAAATTCGTATTTACATATGCGAATCCCTGGTTACATTATTAAATAGTGTATATATTATTTGAAAGTAAGAAGTTAATGCAAGGGTAATAAAATGATAATTTGAATATTCTATTTAACACTTGGAATTATTATATAATGGAATTCATTTATATATGTACGTATACAATCTTCTGTTAGAATTACTTCTAACATCAAGGAACGCATTTTACACCTACATAGCGTCACAACTAATTAATATTTGTTAATTTTACTTAAATCAATTCTCGAATACTTTAGTCTAATGATTATGGTTCTAAGCATGATTAACTAATAATTCTCATTGACATTATTTTCATTTCGTTATCCTATTTATACGTTAAATAACCAAAATCAGGTCAGCAAGGCAATAACAGCATATACAATAACCAACAAAAGGTGGAGCACGGCTTAGCCGGCAGCCCACATCAGAAGCAAGGGGCGACAACAGAGGCACGAGGCTCAGCCCCGCATAAGGCCCACACGGCCGAAAACAAAGAAAAGGATAGATTACCTAATTGATCGAGGCAACGAGGAGCACAAGAGATTGCACAAAGACAACTAGGATTATTGGCTCGCGTTCAAGCAAAGACGAGGCAGCTAGGTTTCAGGGGGGATCAGCTTTGGCCAACAACGGTGCTGATGAGGGAAGGTGCGGCAGGTCCAACCCTGGGTGCTGGTTCGGCTTTGTTGTGTTGCTCGGTCCGAGATGGGCGAGTTGGCAAGGTGGTCGCTTCTAATTGGATAAGAGGAGGGGGTAGGTAGGGCCTATTACAACCGGTCGCTTCTAATTGGATATTTTGAGCTGCCCTGACTCCACCACTTCTCTAGCTTTTGGAACCCAAGTTTGATCTTGGTGCCCACGATCAAAGTTACTATTGATCCCTCCTACATCTAGTTCAAATATAACAGTGTAGAAAGCGAGTCTGAGGAGGAGGTAAGAAGGAAATGTCTGAAAGTGCCACCTTAACCCTCATCCACCTACTGTATAGCCAGTTGTTGTTGTACCAATCCACCTCCAAAATATCACCTACCTCGTCGAGACATTTTTGGATATGTTGGGTTGTGCTCAGTTTGAGCGGGAGACCCTTGACCAGAACCCAATATTGCTTAAGGGCCTGACCAGGGTTGACACCTACACCTTCGGCCGGGAGGACTTGAATCACTTGATTCTCAGCCTCTAGTTTACCCTCTCATAACCATTTCTTCCTCCAGTAATGTGGCAGTTCAACCAAGAAACTATTACAATCGCGCAAAACACGAGTGACCCAACAAACTTAGGAAAAATGTTGCTGCAAGAAATGCTCAAGATCCCTAGGAGGGAATGATCTTGCTTTGTGGAGGATGAAACAACACTTAAGACGCTTCTCGATCTGCTTGACCGAGCGATCCTCAGAAAAATAAGATCGTGGAATGGGGGGGGAGTCATTGATTCTTGCTGAGAACGATGAGGGAGAAAGGAGTAATTCTTCTAAGGAGGCAGATGGTTCTCATTTTGTCTCTGAGGAGACGATCCGTCTTTGCACTGGAAGGACCGATTGCCCGTCTTGTGACATCGAAAGCAGGCGAGAGCATTACGACAAGAGGAAGTGAAGTGACCTCTCTCACTGCATCAGAAGCAACATTTGGTCTGTTCCCAAGAGGAATCAAGATTCGATCTTGTCTTTTCTTGCACTGGAAAGCATGGGAGAATCAGATCAGAAATAGCGCAAGCAGACGCCCCAGCCTCAGATCAGACAATCGAGGTCAAATGGGGAATTCTGACAGAGGGGGTCCCTTTGGCAGTAGAGTTGGGCAGCGGAGCCACACGAGCCACCTCCACATAGGATGGCTGTGCAGCCGGAGAAGAAGGCCCAAGTGCCAAAGCCTGAGTGAGGCCCAGCTATTGGAGGAGGCCCGTAACCAAAAGAGACCCCAGAAGATGAATTGAGACAATTCAAGAATATGCAAAATTGAGAAGAGAGCTGTTGGATCCACGGTGGCCGGTAGAGGTGGAGAATATCGCTGAGGTGACGATGGCCTACTCAGACTAGGAGCGCTCAACATCCACTGTAGAGAGTTATGGACAGCTTAAGATAGAGAAAAAAATCATTATGATTACATGGGGAAGAGATCTAGAGTGTAATTTTGGCATTATTCTGAAGAAATAGAAAGATGATTGTATTTACCCTAATTTGGAAAAATGAAAGCATAAATTGTCTTGTACAGTGAAGTTTATATAATATTATTGGTTTTAAGGGCACGCATGGAAATTTCTCTCATTCTTTAGGTAATATTGTATTTTAATCATATTTTATATTAATTTATAAGTTTGCTAGTAACTTTTCTATCACCGCTAAAATTGAAGGGATTTGGCAATGCCTTAAAATGCATTCAATCTGGAACTGGTATCATCTCAGGGGTTGGCACTGGTACAAAGTGCAATGATGTAAATGACATCAAAAGACTTCGAGAATTTGCCTCTTCACTAGCTTCATCATATTCATGTATCAGTTTCATTGACCATGATCTAACCATGTTGTTGCTTCGAGTACTAATTAAATCAACTAGGGAATAATATGCTAAGCAGTTCCTTTGCAATGTTTGCAATCAGTTCAAACACAGTCAAACCAATACATGAAGAGAAAATCTGAAAGAGTAGAGGCGGGCCAGAGTTTCCAATTGGTAAAACAAAGCTGTAGGAAGTACTGTCTTCACAAATGAGATAAAGAAGAGGAATGCTCAGAAGCTTCTTATCAGCCAATCTCGCCTTGTTGATGCTCTTCCCTTGACTGATTGACAGGAATAAAATTGGATATACTCTTTTTAGCACACTACAAGAATTTTGATCAAATGTACGAAAAGCTTTTTCTTTCATGAGCATTTTTGCAATGTTGTTAACTTCATTGATATTATGAAATCGATTGGGCCAAAAATAGATTATAAAATGTCAGTTAATTTGACTCAGTAAATGACATTTTTCTAAAAGTTTTGCCCCAGCGTTTCTCTCAAGAATCCTTACTGGCAAGGCAAAGATTTATAAAATACATATTCCTTAGTAGAGGACGAAAATGAGGAATTTGATTGAACTATCGTCTTACTTTGAGGAAACAAAAAATATATTAAAGGGTTGGATTCTATTTCAGATCAGATGAAATCCAAAGAGAACTAGATTTTTTTTTGACATTAAAGATAGCAAGTTAATAGCAAGTGATCCAAGGCCTAATCCCAAACTAGCTGCAAGGCACTTGAAGTAGGCTGTAAGAGCTAATGCAATGGATGTGTCCAGTAACAACGATAGTGGAGAAGAATGAAGTCAAGAGTTAGTTACTACCGTTTGGCAGTTTTGTTCAATTGTATAAGAGTGTTATAAATAGGATGTGACGAATGCAATTTGTAACACTTCAAAGTATCAATGAAATCATAATACTCAAACAAGTATTCTCAGTATATCTTATATGGCATCAGAGCCCTCTAACATGGGCATATGCTCTTTTCTTTCTTTCTTTTTCGATCCACAGATCTAATTTCTTCAATTACTTTAATTTCTCATCTCTCATGGCGGGATCTCACCAAACGATGTCGATCTCAACTCTACGAACTGATCAACCGATTCAGTTTTCTCGCTAGATTCTTATTATTTTGAATCAAGACAGTATTTACTGTGGAAGTCGTAGGTCTTATCAGTTCTTCATGGTTATGATCTTGTCGACTTCCTTGATGGCTCTCTTCTTCCTCTGTCATCTACAATCGCTACAAATGGTGTTACTTCTCTTAATCCCGCCTATGCCAAATGACATCAACAAGAACAATTGATGTTGGCATGATTTTTTAGCTCTATCTCAGCTCTGATCTTGATGCAGGTCTTGAATGCATCCACAACGCAACAACACTGGCAGCAATTGCTTCGCACTCACACTTCTTAGTCAATTGCTAAGATGTTAGAACTTAAATTGTTACTTCAAATTTCTAAGAAAGGAAGCCCTTCTTGCTTGCAATTCATTCAGCATATGCAAAACATTACTGATCGGCTACGTAGTATTGCATCTTATATTTTTTATCAAAATCTTGTTCTCTACACTCTTCAGAGGCTTGGCTCTGAATATGAAATATTTGTTGCTGCATTCTCTATGCGTCAAACAGATGTATGCAAACCTTCAAAACTTGCTTTCGACTTATGAAGCTCATCTTCAAGCCAATCTTCCATCGATCAACACAACCTCTACACATCTGACAACTGCTGCTCTGAGCAATAATTCCCTTTCTACCTTGAAGCTTTCTTTGCATCGGGGTCTGCATCCAAGCAATTTTCGCCCAATAAAAGATCTCAGGGTCCTAATTCCAACTATGATTTCAGATCTATCAGAGGTCGGGGAGCTCATTGAGGTCAAGGTTAAGGTCAGTACCATAATAATTCAACTGATGTTGCCTGTCAGATTTTTTTAAAATGGGGTCACACTGCAACTACATGCTATTCTCCTTCCTTTAGTGTAACTACATGTAACCAATTTAATATTTATAGGGTCTATGAGCTATGAATTGTGCATTTTTCATGATGAGACAAGTTTTTACAAGAGGGTGAAAATGATTTGGAAATGGAATATTAAAGTCTTGTGATGGACATTTGGAGGATGTTGGATAGATCCACCGACTGGATGCCATATTGAGAGATGTCGGGTTACCTATAAATGTCAACGATATATCCACAAATGATGATCCTGATGTTGCTCCTGAACCAGAGCGTATGAATTTCAGTGATGTAGATTGATATTCTTTTTGTACCGCTGACTTATCGTTCACTGATATGTTGGCTTGAGGTGGCGATGCTGGATCAAGCATTTCTTAGCCATTCACATAGGGCTACCCGCATACAGAGGACATTCAGCAGACCCCATATGAACTGAGCACTTCTCAGTCATTTGCACAGGACTACCTGCATAAATAGAATACTCAGCAGGCCCCTTATAGACCATCCTCCTCGGTGCTCGCTGATTTCGAGTATGATATTTTGGTCGACTATCAGTATGATACTCCGGAGTAGCCGTTGATGGTGCATGACGATGATGATTTTGATGATGATCTGTGGCTTGATACTCTTCCATTAGTATTGAGACAACCACGACGGGTTAAGCATCCATGTGTGCGATATACACCCAGTACCTGACTCTCTATTTACTTTTTGGTTGTTAGTTATTAGTTGTTGTTATGAACATTTTATTACCATTATGGACTCATATTTTAATATGAACTTTATTTATCGCTTAGATGTTAGTTATTATGGACTTTATTAGTTATTTTTCTGCATATATTAGTTGTTTAGTTTTCTTATTACGAAGTATGAACGATAAGTCATGGACTTTATTAGTGTAACAAAAGAAGACGCATATTTTCTTGAATGAAATCGGAAGATTAACTGAACGGGGAATACAAAGGAAGGTGCAGGTTTTCGTTAATGGAAATGGGAGCACATGAGGACACATCTGTTAAAGGCGGACCGAGAAGGATGGGGACGTCTTTGTTAAAGGCGGATCGAGGAGCATGGGACGCTTTTCTTAAAGACGAAATTATTATTTCCGTCAAATATCTACATCTACTTTCATACTTGTGATTTATATATTTTATTTTGTTATTAATAAAAAAATTAGTGGATAATTTATTGTTGCTAATTGATTACTGACGTTGCGTTACTTTGGGTGTGAGAGCATCATCCGACAAAGAAAAAGTGGGCCTAGCGAAATTTCATGTCATGTCACAGTTTAATTTAGGGGTTCCCCATCAATTTAGTGATGTGTTTCCAGAAATTTGTTAATTACAAAGCCCATCAATTTTGTAATAAAAATAGCAACCCCTGATTTTTTTAATCAGTTTTCAATGTTTTTTGTACAAATTGTTCTTAATAAAATATACCCTAATATATATAAATCAAATATATCAATAACGTCATGTTTTTTTTTTATAAAAACAACTTGAAAAAAATAACTATTAGTGACTCCGAAATATTTAGATAAGTATTTAAAGAGTCAATCTATTGATATTTTGTATATAAACGGTCAACATTTGAATGATTCTGTGCTTCGTTAATTTTTGTTATTTTGACTTTATTGTAATATCATATTCTCCTTCCTTTAGGGTCCGTTTGGCACCCAATGGAATAGCAAAAAGTTAGAATAGAATAGTTATTTCGATGAATTAATTTGCCAAACGAATTTTAGACTAAGTAGAAGAGTGCGGAATAGTGCTAATCCGGTATACCAACTTATAGGTGGAATATCGGATTAGCTCTCGTCGGAATAGCGATTATTGTTTGATTATATTATATTATATTATATTGTTATATTATGATTATGATTAAGATTTAGCATTATTATATTATTATATTATATTTATGATTATAATTTATTATTATATATATTATGATTATGATTTATTATTATTATTATCATTATATTATTATTATTAAATTATTATTATCATTATTGTTATTATATTATCGTTACCATCAGTATTATTATATTATTTATTATTATTATAAATATAATTTTAATATTATATTATTATATTATGAATATAAATATAATTATTTTATTATTATATTATTATGATCAAGATTATTTGTTATTATATTATTATATTATGATGATTATGATTTTGATTATTATTATTTATTATTATTTTATTATGTTGTATTAAATTATTATATGTTTATTATAGTGATGATTAATTTATTATTATATTATTATAATTATAATTATTTATAATTATTTTTATTTTTATGATTATATTTTTATGATTATATTATTATGATTATGATTATTATATTATAATTATATTATTAAAATTATGATTACTTATTATTATTATATTATTATAATTATGATTGTAATTATAATTTTTTTATTATTATATTACTATATTATGATTATGTTTATATTTTTATTATATTACTATTATAATATTATTATTTATTATTATTATTTTTTATTACTTTATTATTATTTTATTATGTTGTATTATATTATTATATGTTGATTATAGTTATGATTAATTTATTATTATTATTATTATTATTATAATTATTTATAATTATTTTTATGATTATGATTATATTTTTATTATTATATTATTATGATTATGATTATGGTTATATTATTATGATTATGACTATAATTATTATTATCATGATTATGATTATTATATTATTAAAATTATGATTATTTATTATTATATTATTATAATTATGATGGTAATTATAATTTATTATTATTATATTACTATATTATGATTATGTTTATATTTTTATTATATTACTATTATAATATTATTATTTATTATGATTATTTTTTATTACTTTATTATTATTATTATCTTACTATTATTATTATTATTTTACTATTATTATTATCATCATCATTATTAGTATCATAATTATTTATATTTTAACTATTCTGAGTAACAACTGCCAAACGATATTTTCGCTCTTCCGAATAGTCAAGAATACCACTCTTCTACCACTCTTCCAAAAAAAATACTATTCTATCACTCTTCCAAAATTACCACTCTTCCAAACCTATTTCTTGATTTGCCAAACGGACCCTTAGTGTAAGCTGCAAGGGACCAAATGAAATCCGGGCTTGTCCACTGAATTGAACAGCCTTTTCCTCCAAAATCTTTGCATCCGTATACAGATAACAGATATACTATATTTTTTTTATTTTTAGAATTTTTTTTTATCGGAGTCTTGCACGAGTACTCATCCTCTTTTAGAGACCGTAATAACAACTCGGACCCTTAAAAAAAATTATCTATGGCTTGAGATTATTTCAGGCCATCTAATTTTTTTCTTTTTCTGTTTATATTTTTCTAATTATATTTAATTTTTATTTTGAGTAACAATAATCTTTGATATACCAAACATGTTTTGATTTGAAATAATTTTCAACAATGTTCAAACAATATTAAAGTGAAATAAAACAACATACATTAATGTTTAATCAATAACAGCAGAGAACATAATGTGTCACACCCCGAAACAAAAGAATATTGCACGTGAAGACATCCATACACGTAAAGCTCAAAAAATACACAAATCATTCATTTATCATAATAAAATAATAAAAATCCATAATAACAAGCCACAATAAATAATAATACATAATTTTCAAAGTTTTACGAAAGTAAAATAATAAATAATATAACACGGGATGATGCCATGAGGGCGACCAATAATCAATACATCTACCTAACAACCCAAAAGAAATAAAAATAAATTTGATTGGCAGCAGAACTATGAACATCTCATAGAATCGATCCTCGCTATCTGTCAACTTGCTTAAAACCTGGACCCCACAACCATTGTGAAAATATGAGTAACAAGTCACTCAGTGCAATTTTAGATCTAGCCATCAAGATATTAAATATCACTAGACTTAGACTTAAAACTCATTTAATAGCATTTATAAATAATATATAAGTATAATATACAATTACATTATATTTTAATTTAAACTTTTAAGTTGATTAATTATTTTTTGTAAGTGAAGTGAAATAATGATTTAGAGATATTATTTTTTGTCATGACAATCATTATTAAAGAAATAAAATATCTCTAAAATATAATAATAATATAAATATGAGAGATAAATCTCATCACACACATACATATGATTCAGCGAGATCTAGAGTTTTAAAGAAATTTTTTTGAAGCGGGATCTGCAGATTCACTTATGTATTGAAAATAAGTTTTTGTGATCCTGCTCGGTCTTTTATCAATATTATAATAATTGATATTTTAAAGTAAACTAAGGTGGTATTCACCAAAACACTAAGTATGGTCAATTCAAAATGATAACCGGTTGGTAAGATAAGTGTCTAACTACAAGAATATAAGAACTTACTAAAGAAAAGATAGTACAAGAATGCACAAAGTCTTAATCGACAAGATGTGATAAAAATATAGATATGCAATGAGCATCGACCAAATACTAATGATTATGAAAAATCAATTAGTGCAAAATAATAAACTGACAACTTGGGAGCAATGCAAATCTTGACATATTAAGAAATATAGTGCTAAGAAATGCAAATGCTGAAAAATAAATGAGACACAGATTTTAACGGAGTTCGGTTATAAAAATCTACGTCTTTGGAACTCACTCTAATAATAGAGTGTTGACTTATTGATAACAAATATTTTACAATGAGACTTTAGCTTCTTTATATAGACAAGCACAAGATGACTAAGAGACAATAAGAAAATAAAGAGCAAATGAGTACTCAAGGCTCAGCTAGACAAGAGCAACAAACTCAAATAACAAATATAAGAAAGAGAGCACTACAAGCTCAAAAAGTACAATCAAGATCTTTCACTAGTTAGGCAAGATTCAACAACTAGAGGTTTCTTGAATGTGTTTGCAAGGAAGAGTTTTGGTGCTCAGTTCAATGCTTTGAGATTACTCAGAAAATACTTAGATTTGTGAGAGTTTAATTCATTTGAGAGAGATGAGACAATCCCCTTATATAGAGTACCAGACTCAGGCAGTTAAGATTCTTATGCAGGGAACCGTTACATAACGATTATAAATCGTTATAACAGTTCACTTTTTAAATTATGATTATAATTGGAATTTGACAAGAATATCCCTTATCAGAATTTTCATGAAACGTTATAACGGTTTGAAATGAATAGGATGAACCGTTGCAACGATTTGAAGAGGTGTTGAACATTTCTGGGAACATTATAATGTTTTGACTTTAGTTGACCAAGTTCTGATAAGTCTGCCTTTCTACAAAAGCGTTATAACAGTTCTGTGAAGTGTTGCAATGACTCAAGCCATTCAATGTTTTACTGCGGCAGTTATAACAGCTTGTGAACCATCATAATGTTTTACTGCGGCATAAAATTTTTTCCTTATTTATTGATTCAGAAACTTAAAGTTATTGAATCATACCTTCACAAATATGATCCTAAGTCTTCAAAAGCTTATCCATGCTATCTTTCAGCAGCTTCTATCTTGAGTAATTATCCAAGCCTTCATAGAATCCTACATAAATTTTGAAGAAACTTGTTAAATTCAAATATATTTTGCAAAATAATAAATCAAAAGAAATTATTAAGTACAATAATAATAAATAAAAATATAATAATGATTCGGCTTGTCATAAGCTTAATAATCAAGAAAAGATAGACTACTCATATAAAATATTGTGCTAAATAATTTATTTGATTTATCGATTTTCAAAATAATCTTGAATTTTATAATTTATCTTGTTTGAGTACTGTGTAGGAATTAAAATATAAAATAAATTAGAGTATAATAATCAAGACTAATGATGTGATGTAAGAGCTAAATTAAGATTGTATTAGGCCTACGTTTAGCTAGACTCAAACTGGGTTGAATTGGTTAAGATAAATTGAGCTTAAACAACAAAAAATAAATTCCGCCCAATAAGTCGTTATAACAGTTCACCTTAAATTCTCAAAAATCTTCTAAGACAAGAAAGCTTCCCAAATTGGATAGAGCCTATCGTTGGATAACGAATGAGAACTGTTGCATGACTTGAGTCATTACATTGGTTCAACAAGCCGTCATAACATGTCTGTTTGTCAGAACTCAAAAACTTATGGTCAACTACATTCAAAAGTTACAACGACTTAATCAGGCATTGTAACAGTTTAATCAAGCATTATAACAGTTTATTTCTTCGTTACAAGCTATTAGAATGTTTTAAAAAGTTTCTTAAAGTCTGACAAGAATATTCTTGACAAGAATGATTATTCAACTGTTATAATGACTTATAGATTATTATAATAGCTCAATCCGATAACAACTTGTTGATCAATTTCAGAAAGTCTATATAAAGGGGTGAAACATAATTTCTATCATATCCTCGAAGAGAAACTGGTCTGGCGTCACTCAGCCAATACCAAATTGATCATGCATTTAAAGTTATTTAATTTAATTGATTTACCATCACTTTAAAATCCAATTTAATTTCATAATTAATGTGTTTGGTAAATTATAACTTAAATATAAATCCTCATAATATTTATTATTTATAATTGTATTATTGAATTGTTAATGTTAATTAAATTTTATCAAATGTGTTAATTAAATTATTAATCTTGTAATATATTTAGTTATCTAGCTCATTTATATTTTTAAATCTTGTTTGACTTACTAAGCTACAATATTTTTGAAACTTTTAATGTAATATTAATAATAGTAATATATGTACATATTAATTCAACTTAATTAAAAAAATATTAAGTTTAAATTGATTAAAATGTCAATCTTGCTAATTATAACCTATAACATCATTTTATTTAGTAATGTATTTTCAAAATTTAATTATCTTAATAATTATTTCATAAATACCTATATTATAATAAATACATATAATTAAGGATTTAATCAATAATATTATATTTAAATTATGTTCTATAATATAATTAAAATTATAAATTAATATTTATTAATGTTTAACTAAATATCAATTATCATTTCTAGATTAACATATCCAAAAACTAACCTAACTTACTAAAATATTTTTAATTAACAATATACAATTAAATAGCAAATGAAATGTGGATGAGATGAATGCAAATAAATTTCTGTTTATGAAATGATTTAAAAGCCCTATCAACAGAAATCAAAATCTCAATGACAATCCACACCTGAATAGCTCGGTAAGTGTGATGGTCACGAATCTACTTTGTCGGGTCTTTTGCGGGGCCCACGATCACGTCTCTGTCAATTCATCTTGAAAGCCTTGTATGTACTCATTGGATATCTATACGTCTGTTGATTCCTTCAAATTTCCCCTGATGTTATCTAGACTCTGAAATTAATATAGATTATTTGTTCCTTAATAATATTATCATCCGAAACAAGGTCATATTTCATTATCAATTCCAATTTACGTTCAATTAGCTCTCATCTTCTATTTGTAACTAACTACAGCTCAAATATTCAATTTAGTGTCATGAATTACGAAATTTGTAGTTTCATCTCATAGTCAAGTCTAAGTTAACCTTCAAATCCGATTCATTAAATCCATATTCAACAATTATTATAACAATGATAAGACACAAACTTAATACGTAAGGTAGCTAGTTGAGTAAGCCTTGTATAATTGAGGCTTTAGGCATTGAATGTTTGGCTGAAAAGATATGTTACTGGTCAAGCAATGTCACTGATATGTATACTAAATTTCTTATGAGTTGATTCAAGAAATATAACTTAACTCGGTGGTGTTCATGCTTAATCCCAATTCTTACATCAATATTTGAGATAATTAGATAAATAAAGTTTAGCAATGATTACAACTTTAAATCCTTCCAAGGAATTAAGGTTGACTCCAGTGGAAGTTGGACCAGTGCATGATCCGTTGTAAAATATAATATAAATCATTTAATAATTAAGTTTTATAAATATTTATTGCGTGACATTGTTCTTGCAAAAGAAACTATGGAGCTTGCGATTGATCTATGAAGCTTCTCGGTGATAAAACTTGTTCAGTTTACAATAATAGTGTTATGCAAAGACATATTTACCAGTGCGACAACTTGAGATATTTATTTTTAAGATTTAAATAACCGATTTAAGTAATTTAATTAGCAACACATACAACGTTTTTTTTTTGTATACAAATTTTATAAGTTCAATTCAATTAGGTTGGTATTATAAAATAAATTATCACGAGAATAACAGTAGTCAATTTGTCTTGTTATTTGTTATCAAAGCTTTATGATTCTAGTGCCACAGGAAACAACGCAGACGGGGAATTGGCAGGACAAGACAAAGTCGAACAAGGCACAACAACAACAAAAGCAACAGATGGCACAACTCAAATGCTGGCATAAGGCCCACACGGCCACAACAAGGAAATGGAGAAGGCACCAAGAGCTGCAGAGGCAACACAAGTAGGTTGGGACCGTTGGGTTGGTAGTCGTGCGTGGGTTGGGGCAGCAACAAGGAAGGGTCGGGATTCTCGAAGTCCTTGTCTGTCTCGGCTCCGGGCAGCAAGAGGGCGACAAAGGGCTGCTGCTTCGGTTGGGAATGTGATGAGGGAGATGGGAAACAGAAAGAGCAAGGGAGGGGGTTTGTGCTGTGAGTAAAAGAGAGAGGAGATGGGGTGGCTGAGTTAAGGGAGGAGGCAGAAGCGAAAGTGAGGAACAAGGGAGGGCTAGGTCAAAGAGTGAGGGATAGTTAAGTGTGCTGAGGAATTTGGTATGGCAGACATGCGCACTCTCATACGTGTAACGGATCTCTAGGGGTGGAGCGAGTTGGATGACACAAACCTGATGAATATAAGGTTTATTCATGTCAACTTTTCCATATTTTTTTATATAATAATTATAATAATCATATTATTAGTAATAAGAGTGATAAAAATAAAATTTTAAATCTATGAATGGCAGCGCGCCATTGTCAGTGGCGTCTTTGTGCACACGCGTCATTAGTAGTGGTGTGTTTCCCTTAAAACGGGTCTTTGATCACTATAAATACACGCGCATGTATCTATCTGCGCGGTTGTTATTTGTAGGAGGTAAACGCACTGCTCCCAGTGGCGCGTTTCAGTAAAGATGCCACTGACAGTAGCGCGTTTGCTCCGCGCCACTGCCAGTGGCGCGTTGCCATTCATAGATTTAAAATTTTACTTTTATCACTCTTATTATTAATAATACAATTATTTATAATTATTATATATAAAAAAATCTGCAACTTTTCCTAATCAGCTGAATTGGTCTGATGTCACACAAAGAGCCTCTTGATACTGTCCTACAATGCACGGAGATTCAAATAGAAATCTGACTACCTAATACAACAGAACAATGAAATACAAATAAGATCTGTTAAAAAAAAATTGATCCATATGCCTGCATCAAGTAATATTAGGGAATTACAATCTGAAATTCCATCGTCCTTGGAGTCAGTGAAGAATTTAATTATAATAAACAAAGCTGGTATTTAACTCCGCCTGTGTGGACTAATTTCTGCATAGTCTGTCCCAAGTCAGGATAAAAGAGGAAGGTTACGGTGGGTGTGACGAGCTCTGTACTAAAATAACCGATCTTTATGGAAATGAAATCCAGTCAAATTTCATTGGGGTGTCACCCTCTTAGCGACGCGTCATATTGGAACCCGGATATGGTGATAAGAGAACGAGGGCCGGATTGTCACCACCTTAGTAGCGCGCCATATTAGAACCTGGATATGGTGATAAGCGAGCGAGAACCGGATCGTCATCACCTTAGTGATGCGCTGCATCGGCGTTCGGATGTAGTGTCAAGTGAATAAGGGTCTTCGCACTTGACTTGACGAGTGCGAGGGGCAAGAAAGCTCATCGGGGAAAGTAGAATTCTTTTAGGTAGTTGGAATGTAGGGTCCTTAACAGATAAGCTAAGAGAGTTAGTTGATACTGCGATTATGAGACAATTCTGGGAAGACTTAAAGAACATGATTAGAGGAGTGTCTAATAGTGAAAAAATATTCATTGGAGGAGATCTTAACAGTGATGTTGACATAACTAGAGGGGTTTGAGAGGGCACATGAGAGTTTTAGATGAGACGACATAATTAAGAGGGAGAAGAAATTTTGAACTTCGTTGTAGCGAACACCTTCTTTAGAAAGAAAATAATCTCATTTAATTACTTTCAAAAGTGGCTAATACTCGAGCCAGATCGATTTTGTCCTTACTAGAAGGGAGGAGAGACCAAGCTGCATGGATTGTAAGGTTATACCTGGCGAGTGTCTCGTCACACAACACAAGTTTTTGGTTGCTGACTTTCATTTTCAGGTATGCGTCCGGCGAGATAGAGGCACAAAAATCACGAGAACGAAGTGGTGGGAGCTCAAAGAAGACATTTCTAATGTGTTTCAGGATAGATTTATTACAGTAGGGTTGTGGAACGCAGGTGAGGATGTGGATAATATGTAGAAGGAGATGACGACTCACATTCGGAAGGTGACTATAGAAGTGTTTGGAGTAACCAGAGGAAATAAACGTGAACCTAAAGACACTTGGTGATGGAATGATGATGTACAAAAGACGATCAGTGAGAAAAAAAATGTTACAAACGTTTACATCATAACAGGAGTGATGAAAATATACAGAAGTACAAAGAAGCCATAAGAAACGCAAAGAAAGCTGTGAGCGAAATAAGAGATCAGACATACGCGGAGCTGTATCAGAAACTAGATATAAAAGATGACGAAAATGATATCTACAACATGACTAAACTTCGAGAAAGAAAGACAAGAGATTTCAACGAAGTTAAAAGTATTAAGGATGAGGCTGATAGGGCAGATGAAGATAATACTTCGACAAACTGTTCAACGATGAGAGTGAGAAAACCACGATCGAGTTGGACGACTCAGTTGATGACACCAACAGACGATTTGTTCAGAGAATTCAAGAGTCTGAGGTGACATAAGCTTTAAAAATGATGAAAACAGAAAAAAATGTTTGGACCTGATGACATCCCGATTGAGGTATGGAGATATCTTGGAGATGTAGCAATAGTGTGGCTCACTAAGTAATTTAATATTATTTTTCAGTCCAATAAGATGCCTGATGAGTGGAGAAGAAGTATATTAGTATCAATCTTCAAGAATAAAAGAGATATTCAAAATTGTACCAATTTTAGAGGAATTAAGCTCATGAGTCATACCATGAAGCTTTGTGAGAGAGTGATCGAGAATCGTTTAAGAAAACTGACAACCGTCTTCAAAAATCAGTTTGGTTTTATGCCTGTGAGGTCCATCATGGAGATGATTTTCTTGATAAGATAACTTATGAAGAGATATCGGGAACAAATGGATCTAGATATAATATTTATTGATTTGGAGAAAGCGTATGATAAAATACTAAGAAATATCATGTGGTGGGCGCTTGAAAAGAAACGAATCCCAACAAAGTACGTTACCCTTATTAAGGATATGTATACAAATGTTGTGACTTGTGTCAGAGCATGTGACGGTGAGTTCGATGTATTTTCTATTAAGATAGGATTACATCAAGGATCAATATTGAGTCCATGTATTTTCACCTTAGTGATGGATGAGATCACAAAGGATATATAAAGAGATATTCTTTAGTGTATGCTATTTGCTGATGATATGGTGTTGATTGACGATGACCGAATTGGAGTCAATCAGAAACTAAAGTTGTGAAGGCAAACTTAAGAATCGAAAGATTTTAGACTTAGTAGAACTAAAATCGAATAAATGAGGTGTCAGTTCAGTGAGGAAAACTCAGATGATAGATATGTTAGTTTGGACGGACAAGTAGTACCCATGAATGACATATTCGGTATTTATGATCGATGTTGTAGAGTGACGGAGGGATCAATGCAGTTGTTAGTCATAGAATAAGAGTCAGATGGGTGAAATGGAGACAAATATCTGATATTCTCTGTGATAAGAAGATCCCAAATAAATTAAAAGATAAGTTCTACAGCATGGTGATTAGACCCGCGATAATATATGGCGTAGAATGTCGGATTACAAAAGAACAACACATTCAGAAGATGAGTGTAGCCGAAATGCGTATGTTGCGTTAGATATGTGGCTACACAAGGAGAGATCGAATCAGAAATGATGATATACGGGATAAATTTAGGGTAACACCAATTCAAGAGAAGCTGGTTCAATACCATTTACGATGGTTTGATCATATCCAACGAAGGTTTCCTAAGGCACCAGTATGCAGTGATATTCTAAGTCATAATGAAAATACAAGAAGAGGAATATGTCGACCGAGACTAATATGAGAGGAGGCAATAAAATAAGATTTGAAGGAATGAAATATATTTAAAGAGTTTGCTTTGGATAGGCATGCTTGGAAGATGGCGATCCATATATCAAAATTATGATTTAGGAGTTAGAGTCTAATAGTAGAGTTATAGATTTTAGTTTCTTAGATTTTCACTTTTTAGATTTTTAGGATTTTAAGATTTAAAAATATATTTTATAATAAATGTTTATTGTACTATTTTTATGATTATTATTATTATTAGCATTTTATCAATATCAATATCATCATTATTATTATCATATTGTCATCATCATTATCATTCTCATTTTTATTTATTTATTATTATTGTTATTTTTTTCATCATCATTATTATTATCTTTGATATTTGAGATTTTTGATCTTATACTTTCTAATTGAATTTTATTTCTAGTCCACTCAATTTATTTAAAATTAAAGATTTTATTGTTGATATCGTAGACAAAGCTCATATTGGATTGGTACACTCTGATTAGGTTTTTTTGCTGAGGAATTCAATGAAGGAACTGGGGTCATAGTCTCATAGTTGGAGAGTTTTGGTGGCACAAAAATCTATGGTACGACTAGCTGCACAATGATGAATTAGAAGCTAGAACTCATAACAAATTACAGTTTTGACCCTCTTTTCGAATCCAAAGGGACTGCTGTAATTTCATTGACACTTGAGACAGCAATTTTTGGTTAAATCCGTTAGTTAAATTTTTATTTCTTTACATTTTATTCTCTTTGATTTAACTCACACTTTTCAATAAGACAGGTGGAATAATAAACAGGAATTGGGGTTAGTATCTGTCAAACGTAAATTAGATAGAACATACAGCTAACATGAGAGATATATACCTGAAATGTTGACAAATTGATAATCATAGTTGTTATTTGCGACTGGACTACCGCGCCTTCTTGTTTAGTTGGCATCTTTTTATGTCACCATAATCTAGCAATAAAAATAACCTGCAATGCTTTTGTATTTTGAAATAGCACAATATACAAATGAGATTCTGTTAAACTTATGAGAAAATATAACTCAATCATTTATAAGAGATTAAGAGCCCTACATAAAATTCAGAAACTGATAAAGTACCTTTTGATTAGAGAGCAGTTAAATTATGAAGCATTATATATCCTTATTCCCTGCATCTGTTTTGTTTCAAGAGCATGAGATGGGGAACCTGTATGAAAACAGAGTATCCTTATGTAAAGAGCTCCTCGTATTTCGAGTTATAAATGAACTTAATGTACAGAGAAGGTGGCAACTCTGGGAGCTTCTTAAGCAAATCAGCTCCTGTGATTATCAGCTTTCGAAGGGCAGTGAGGTTTGCCATTGTAGCAGGCAATGACTTCAGAGATTTTGCATCTACAATTTTCAAGCTCGTTAGTGAAGGTGGCAACTCTGGGAGCCCCTCCAGCGATTCAGCTCTCCTGATAAATAGTGTTTTAAGAGCAGTGAGGTTTGCCATTGTAGCAGGCAATGACTTCAGAGATTTTGCATCTATAATTTTCAAACTCGTTAGTGAAGGTAGCAACCCTGGGAGCCCCTTCAGCGATTCAGCTCCCCCGATAAGTAGTGTTTCAAGAGCAGTGAGGTTTGCCATTGTAGCAGGCAATGACTTCAGAGATTTTGCATCTCCAATTTCCAAGCTCCTTAGTGAAGGTGGCAACCCTAGGAGCCCCTCCAGCGATTCAGCTCCCCCGATAAGTAGTGTTTCAAGAGCAGTGAGGTTTGCCATTGTAGCAGGCAATGACTTCAGAGATTTTGCATCTATAATTTCCAAGCTCCTTAGTGAAGGTGGCAACCCTGGGAGCCCCTCCAGCGATTCAGCTCCCCCGATAAGTAGTGTTTCAAGAGCAGTGAGGTTTGCCATTGTAGCAGGCAATGACTTCAGAGATTTTGCATCTACAATTTCCAAGTTCCTTAGTGAAGGTGGCAACCCTGGGAGCCCCTCCAGCGATTCAGCTACCCCGATAAATAGTGTTTCAAGAGCAGTGAAGTTTGCCATTGTAGCAGGCAATGACTTTAGAGATTTTGCATCTATAATTTTCAAGCTCCTTAGTGAAGGTGGCAACCCTGGGAGCCCCTCCAGCGATTCAGCTCCCCCGATAAATAGTGTTTCAAGAGCAGTGAAGTTTGCCATTGTAGCAGGAAATGACTTCAGAGATTTTGCATCTATAATTTTCATGCTCGTTAGTGAAGGTGGCAACCCTGGGAGCCCCTCCAGCGATTCAGCTCCCCCGATAAGTAGTGTTTCAAGAGCAGTGAGGTTTGCCATTGTAGCGGGCAATGACTTCAAAGATTTTGCATCTACAATATCCAAGCTCCTTAGTGAAGGTGGCAATCCTGGGAGCCCCTCCAGCGATTCAGCTCCCCAGATAAATAGTGTTTTAAGAGCAGTGAGGTTTGCCATTGTAGCAGGCAATGACTTCAGAGATTTTGCATCTCCAATTTCCACGCTCGTTAGTGAAGGTGGCAACCCTAGGAGCCCCTCCAGCGATTCAGCTCCCCCGATAAGTAGTGTTTCAAGAGCAGTGAGGTTTGCCATTGTAGCAGGCAATGACTTCAGAGATTTTGCATCTACAATTTTCAATATCGTTAGTGAAGGTGGCAACCCTGGGAGCCCCTCCAGCGATTCAGCTCCCCCGATAAATAGTGTTTTAAGAGCAGTGAGGTTTGCCATTGTAGCAGGCAATGACTTCAGAGATTTTACATCTACAATTTCCAAGCTCCTTAGTGAAGGTGGCAACCCTGGGAGCCCCTCCAGCGATTTAGCTCCCCCGATAAGTAGTGTTTCAAGAGCAGTGAGGTTTGCCATTGTAGCAGGCAATGACTTCAGAGATTTTGCATCTCCAATTTTCAAGCTCCTTAGTGAAGGTGGCAACCCTGGGAGCCCCTCCAGCGATTCAGCTCCCTCGATAAGTAGTGTTTCAAGAGCAGTGAGGTTTGCCATTGTAGCAGGCAATGACTTCAGAGATTTTGCATCTACAATATCCAATCTCCTTAGTGAAGGTGGCAATCCTGGGAGCCCCTCCAGCGATTCAGCTCCCCAGATAAATAGTGATTTAAGAGCAGTGAGGTTTGCCATTGTAGCAGGCAATGACTTCACAGATTTTGCATCTACAATTTCCAAGCTCCTTAGTGAAGGTGGCAACCCTGGGAGCCCCTCCAGCGATTCAGCTCCCCCAATAAGTAGTGTTTCAAGAACAGTGATGTTTGCCATTGTAGCAGGCAATGACTTAAGAGATTTTGCATCTCTAATTTTCAAGCTCCTTAGTGAAGGTGGCAACCCTGGCAGCCCCTCCAGCGATTCAGCTCCCCCGATAAATAGTGTTTCAAGAGAAGCTGGTAGCTCTGGGAGCTCGTCCAGCAAAGCAGCTTTGTATATAAATAGCTCTTCAAGGGCAGTAAGACTCGCCATTATAGCAGGCAATGATTTCAGAGAGCTTGCATCCTTAATTTTCAGCTTCTCGAGGGCAGTGCTGTTTCGTAGCAACCACTGATCTGGGAACACATCAATCCCTGAACAATTCCCAATAGTCAGTGTACTGACAGATGTCAATCTTTTCATTGGTTCGATAAAAAGAAGAGACAGGTTGTCAATTTTGAGACAATTGATCTTTAAAGAAACCGAGTTACTTTCTTGGAGGTTGACACCATGTTCTTGTTCACTAGATGAATGTCCAACGAGCTTGTCACAGTTAGAAATGTTCAAACTACTAAGAGATACAAATGCATTTTCTGAGCAGGGAAAGTGAGTAATGTTGGAACAGCTAGATAAATGAAGAGAAGTGAGAGCAGTAAGACGTGAGGCTGACTCCAGCAGTTGCTCATCAAGTTTACCACAATTATGAATTTTAATGGTTTCCAGTGTCATTGGCAGAAGGTTGCTCTGGCTATCAATTGCCTCCAGCATTGGACAATCCATTATTATTAATTTAGTGAGTGATGCATATTTTCCAAACGCACCCACTGGTATCTGTACAAGATTTTTGCAACAGCCAATGTATATACTCTTGATGGACTGAAAGTCTATGTATTCTTGCTGCAAAAATCCATTCAGTGATGTCATGTTTGGGCAGTACCGTATGTTCACATCTCTGAGTGATGATTTCAGGGACGGTGTTGATGGACCAGCACTTGAGTCTGAGCTTGTGTTATATTCTGGAAGAGCACTCACTCCAACATTTTCTAGGTGCAGTAGAGTTAGAGAGAGTGGAAGGTTAGGAAATCTTATCAGGTTTGGGCACCTCATAATTCTGAGATCAAAGTTATTCTCTTGATTCATTCCTTCTGCTTGAACTGGAAACAAATTCCTTGATGGAGAAGACAATGTCTCAAGAAGCGGCACATCAACTTTACCACAATTTTCCAATGTAAGTTCTTGGAGATTTTCAGGTAGGAGGCTGCCCTTGAAATCCTCGACCTTCAACTTGGGGCAATGTCTCATAGTTAAGTTTTTCAAGGATGTTAGGTTTCCGAACCCTTGAATAGGCATGCGTTCCAATTTCTCACAGTTCTCGATGGTTAATTTCTCAATAGCTTGTAGATCAACATTGCATTGCTCTAGAAACCCCATCAAGTATTTTAAATTGTGGCAACTATGTATTGTTACTAATTTGAGTGATGATTTTTGGGAGATTGGTGCCGCAGTGTTATTACTAGAACTACGATACAAATTTGGAAGGGAAGTCAGGCCCACATCTGAAACTTTAAACTCCGTTAGAGAAAGGGGCATATCAGGTAACTTGTCAAGATTTAGACAATCTTCAATAATAAGAATTTTAAGATGAGGAATTTGACAAGAAAATAGTTGGCCCTTCCACTCAGGGCATGACATTATTTGGAGGCATGACAAGTTCAAAGGAGGTGAATCATTCATCCATTTGGGAGATCTTTGGCCATTATAACACATAATTGTTAACTCCATGAGATTTGCATTGGGTTGGAGTTCATCAATTATGAGCTCAGAGTTATCAGAATTGCTCCCTTCTGTCCATACTAGGTCAAGTGACATGAGATGTTCTTTTTTCGATAGGTTTGAACCCTTAGCCTCAGCGGGATCTCCTACATTCTCAATGTTGTAAATGATAAGTTTGCGGAGATTGTTTAGTGTGCCCAGCTCATTTATATGATGACCACTGTCATACCCGACATAATAGGTTAACTCTTGAAGAGATGAGAGCTTATGGGCTCTGCAAATGGTTTCCACCATCTCCTTGGGAAGCATCATATAACGTAACCTAACTAAATCGGTCATTTTACTTGGTTCAATTCCCAAATAGGATGAATTCCACTCCTCATTTAATAACTCTATTACTTGCAGATGGTACAACTTGTTAATTGAAGCAGGGAGCCAACATGATTGAGGATGAAAACTAATTAGTTTAACCGATAGGTATCGGAGGTGTACCAAGCAACTTGCATCCTCCAACAGTTGACAACTACGTCGGCATGTAGATATTTTCAACAAACGTAAAGATTTCTTAATTAGTTTGTTGGGAAGAACAAATGGATCAGAGTTGGCACCTTCATTTTTCGTATAAGAAGTGGTTATAACCAAGCTGCATAAATTCTCGAGATGGGAGATACTTTTGATTGCACTTTCATGAACAGATATGTGTCGTACACTGCAAGGTATGTTAACCGGTTGAACATTAGGTTCTACTCTACAACATTCTCCATGGGAAACTTTCTGAGCCAATTCATGCATCAAATCATGCATGACATATCTTTCACTTTCCCATGATTCGGAATATTCAAAGAATGATTTCCTCAAAAGATAGTTGAAGTAATCTTCCCCTAAATCCTCTGGTCGTTTATTTTGGTGCTGCTGGATAAATCCGACAGCCATCCACATTTTGATCAACTCGTTTTTTTTGAACTCGTAATCTTGAGGAAATATGCTACAAAATTTAAAACATACCTGCAGATCTGCTGGTAAATTATGGTAGCTCAATTTTAAAACCTCGAACACATTCTTTGCTTCCTCTAAATTAAATATAGAGTCTTCATTTAAAATTCTTCTCCAATAAGGACGGTCGAGGTGTGAATGTAATAAGCTTCCAATCACTTTTGCTGCTAAAGGACAACCTCGAAACATTTGCAATATTTGATCTCCAATTTCTTGCAAATCTGTATAATTATCAGGATTAACACCATTAAATGCATAGCTATGGAAGAGCAATCGCAACTGCTGCTCTTCCAGGCCTTCTAATGAGAGAGATTCATGGTTCGTGCTTATCGCACTAGCAAGCAAATCCGCCACGCATTTCATTCTTGTTGTAAATAAGATTTTACTCCCTTCTTGTACAAACCTCAAAGGTGCAATAAATTGTTCCCATCCTCTTATGTCCTTGTCATCCCAGACATCATCTAGAATGAGGAGAGTTTTCTTTGAAAGTATTTTTTCCTTTAAGCACTCTTGTAGTGCATTTAATTCTTTACCATCGGAGCGACTTTCACCTAGTTCACCAAGTATCTTTCTTGTCAAATCTTCAACACTGAAGTTCATAGAAACACAAACCCAAATTCGTTCGTCAAAATAATTTGACCGAGCCATCTCTTGATATGCAAATTGTGCAAGGGTAGTCTTCCCTTGTCCACCGACCCCAATAATACCAAAAGAAGAGAGTTTGGATTGAGTTGGTTGCTTCAGCCAATCTATTATTTTCTTCTTCTCAATTTCCCGACCAAACACTTCTCTTTCTCCCGAAAAGTTGGTAGTTTTACGATCTAAAATCTTACCAACATCTTGCGTTGAACACCATTCAACGCAGCAAATTGGAGGAGATCGTTCACACCGGCAGCAGCCTCATGCAACATGGTTACAACCTCCTTCAACCTCTTGATAAAAATATCATCATCGACGGTGCATAGTTTTGTCTTCTTCGAAGCAGAGGCGGATCCACCAGTTTCATATCTGTTTTTCACCATGTCCTCCAGTGCTTTGTACTCCAACTCGTCGAGCACATCTTCGGCTTCTCGGGAAGCCTTCCTAAACTGCTCGACCCATTCACCAGCACGAGGGCACTTCATCTTGAGTGCTTCGGCAATTTCCATGACAGCTGTTATTTTGGGAAGATCTGTCTTCAGCCTCTGTAGCTGAGCTTTAGTCTCGGCTGTCAAGTTACGGTCACCCAATCGTGCATAAGCCGTGCTAACAATGTTCTCAACAACAGCGGACCCTGCCCAGCCACCAATGGTTGACGCAGCAGACCACGCAAAGCTAGCAATGGTTGAAGGATCCATTTCTATCTTCTTTTTCTGCTGTTGGGGTTGAAAAATAATGAGATATACAAAAGAAAAGAAGGTAGCAAATCACTGATATCAGTTGATTAACAAGAGCCTGACGACAAACAGAGATTCGAAAAACAGAAATTGTACCTATTGCGCGCAAGAGATCTCAGGAAGAGAGATGAGAATGGAAACACACACAGATTGGAAGATCGACTGGAGTTGCAAGTTGCAACATACAAAAGAGGTCGAACAAAACAAAGCACATTACAGTTGACTCCAACATGGCCAAGTCTACTGAATTATTGCCGATTGGGATGCCCTGTGGATGCCCTGTGGCATAATGGATAGTGGATACTAAAGTTCAGTAAAGCGTGAAATGATCTAAGTGTACTATCTTCAATTTTAACAAAAGGCATTTCCCTAATTAAGTTATCTTTTTTTATGAAAGGATGAATTAATCACCATATTATCCTACAGCTTCCACCAGGATGTAACTGTACTATATTTAACTTAAATGTGCTTAAATGACCATATTATCCTTTTGAAATCAAGGGTTTATATTAAAGATGTACCACAATAATATATGTACACAAATTATTGGATGTACGCTAGAATCGCCCTTCTATTTAATTTATATTTAAATTACAGTAGTAAATAAACCATTGGTAATGATCGTCAAAATTAAAAAGTACAAAAACTCTGATGACAATGGAGCACTGGAGCTAGATTTTTTAGAAACGAGTAATTATATACCATCTGTTTCTATTAAAAAAATGTTTATAATGAGTACCATACCCGGTACTCATTGGGATATAAACCTAAACCTCTACTATAGTAATAGTAATATAATTATAATAGTATTTATGCTACTATTAGTTGTGAAATATATAATATTTTTATATTTTGCGTTATATCTCTAATTTTCAAATTCAAATGACTAATTCAACCGTTCAGTGCAATTTTCATATTAAAATATGCTTTGAGATCAAATTTTATATTTTTTGAAAAAAAAATTCTATTTTTTTAGGGGGTGAAAATGCATTCAACTAATGATTTCCAAAAATAAGTAATTATACCACCTGTTTCTATTAAAAAAATGTTTATAATGAGTACCATACCCGGTACTCATTGGGATATAAACCTAAACCTAATAGTAATAGTAATAGTACAGTAATATAATAATAATAGTATTTATGTTACTGTTAGTTGTGAAGTATAAAATATTTTTATACTTTGTGTTATATCTCTAATTTTCAAATTCAAATGACCAATTCAACCGTTCAGTGCAATTTTCATATTAAAATATGCTTTGAGATCAAATTTTATATTTTTTCAAAAAAAAATTCTATTTTTTTAGGGGGTGAAAATGCATTCAACTAATGATTTCCAAAAATAATAATTTTCTATCCATCAAAGTATAGAAAAAATTCCAAAAAAATATAAATTTTAATCTACAAGCATATTCTAATATGGTGATCACTTTAAACGGTTGAATTGATATTTTGAATTCGAAAATGAGAGATATGACGCGAAGTACAAAATTTTTTTTATATTTCTGACTAACATTAGTATAACTCATAATAATAATACATATATCCATAATAATAATAATGCTAATAATAATAATAATAATAGTCCTAATAATAATGGTCACAATAAACCTATACTATGAAACATAATCCTAAATCCTAAATTATAAACCCTAAAATCCTAAAATCTAAAAACTAAAAATCTAAGTACGTGAAGTCTATAATTCTAGTACGTGGATCGTCATCTTTTAGGCACTCCTATCCAAAATAAGCTCTTTAGGTATACTATATTAATTTAAATCTCTTTTTATTGCTTCATTTCATGTCAGTCTCAGTCTACCTCTGTCTATTCTTATGTTTTTGGATCAACTTCTTTTGAATTTGTGCTACTCTAAGTTTGTCGCATATGTCACCATTTCTGATTTGATCTTTCCTTATATAGCCACAGGTCTAATGTAACATTCACATTTCGGCGACACTCATCTTCTAATTGTGTTATCCTTTTGTAACCCAGCATTCTGCATCATACATTATCGAAAATCTAATCGTCGTCATGTAAAATTTATCATTTAGTTTATTTGAGACCTTCTTATCACATAAAATATCAGATATTTGTCGTCACTCACAAACACTTAATTTATTATGGAACTTCCTGTATATAGTTGGGAAAAGAGACAATATACGATGTACAAGTTACCACTAAATATTTTTAAAGACAAAATTACCCTCACAAACACTTTGAATATTCTTCACCAGAACGCTCTTTTTCTCTTCTTAATACAAGTTTGTAAAATAAGACAAAACTCACCACTGAATGGACCATTAGAATTGAAATAAAATCATATTTGCCCAACTGATATATTAGTTTTCATTTGATTAATTCGTAATTAAATTTTTTTCAGGACCGTTCAGATTAAATGTTGCGTTCAAATTTTCCAATAAAAATCTCCGCACCCAAAATGATCTCCAAAGAGCTACTGGGCAAAGGAACTCGCCACATATTTTTTTCGTCATCGTAAAAACCAAAAAGCAAAGTTGGAAAGCGTGTCTGTGTCTATGACTTCGTCCTGGGCGATCTTCGTTGTTAATATACGGTATTTCCATCATGCAATCTTCGTTGTTAATATACGGTATTTCCATTTTTTTAAATGCCATGTATCAAATATTAAATTAGAAAAAGTTACAACGAACTTGTTAACACTACCAGAAAAAAAAAATTAAAACCAATTTTATAAACAATTTAACACCGATTATAAATCGGTTTTAAAAGTAAACGGTGCTAAATATTTATAACCGGTGTTAAAATAAAATATTTAGAACCGGTTTTATAAAACCGGTTCTATTTTAGTTCTACAATTAAAATCGGTTATTCAATAACCGGTTCTAATCTATTTTACAATTAAAACCGGTTATAGCTATAACCGGTTCTAATCAAATAAAATAGATTAGAACCGGTTTCTTTAAATAACCGGCTCTAAATATATTATTTTTTTTTAATAAATTTTCTATTTTCTGTGACTGGTCCATATACCAGCCATATATATAAACAAACACATATAAAAAATATAACACAAATAAACTGATATAACTCACTAAATAACTGATCAATATCACAAACAAATATATAAGTAACTAAACATTACAAATAACAGAACAAAAACATAAAACAAATTATCAAATATTAGATGCAATATAATTTACAACCATCTCCTAATTTCTTCGATATCTTCCGGTGAATAAGATTGAGGAGCTGGGTTGATAGCCTATTAAAAAATTAAAATTTCATTAGTTTGATTAAGCAAACAAATATGTAAAAGAATTAAAGATTAATATGAAGTTTATTTTTTATATCTGTGGTAAATTTTTGTTGCTAGAATATGTAGTTATTATATTATGCATCGATTTCATAACATAATAACCGCACTCTTTACTGCTTGGCTGGTTTGGACTCTAAAATGTTGCAAGAAAAAAATCAAATAATAGCGTAAGGCCCTTATATAACAATCATTTAAAGTTTGAAATTACACATCTGAAAAAAATCAAATCATTTAAAGTTTGGAATTACACACCTGAATCGTTTTCCAAGTGAACTTGAGTTTTTTTTCTTGAGCGAATTGTTTTTCAATCCAATAATAGCGTAAGGCCCTTATATAACAATGATATGAGTTATCAATTACATTACATACTAAATTGTCAAAAATAATAGAAAAAAAACTTACATATTTAATGCTGGTTGGATAATATATGTTTCATCTTTACGATTCAATGAGTCCACGACATAAACAACAGAGGGTTTGAGCCGCACAATCAAAAGAATCCAATGCCCCCTACAATTTATACGTATTAATATGGAGAGATTAAGCAATTAAGCAATAGATAAATAAGCAAATGAATTAAGATTTGAAGTTCTAACTTTTCAATGTACGGAAGAAATATGTAGGAGTTTGGATTCTCGTATTTAACAAAGCATTGCCCCAAATAATTGACTGTGCGCTCGGTATCACTTTGAATTTGTATTTCCGTGCAAAAATATGGATCGATAAATTTATAATTGTCAATTAAGAAACTCTTGCACGTATCGTGGGAAACCCTACAATATATATAATAATTAGTCTTAAAATAATTATTAAAATGCTAAAAGAAATATTATGATTCTATTCTTACATTCAGAAAATCTGTAGAATCGAGACATTGAGCCATTCATCCTTAAAAAGCTCGATGATATCCGTCACGTATACATAAGCATCACCATCGTAGAAAAATAGCTCCGAGAATGCGATAGGAAAATAAGTCGTACTGACGGACTGCATCATGATCACCTTATATAGAAATAATGAACGTCTAGAAAGACGTTGTAAGGTGTCATCATCAAGAAGCGGCTCTCTATGAGATTTTAAAATTGGGGCTGGTTCGAATATTTTTTTTGTTCGACATAGATTTTTTTGGTGTATTATCTTGCATTTAAACATATTAGTGAACAAATAATTTATAAATTTTAAAATTATAGAGATAAATAAAAAATACCTCACAAAGCTCGATAAGGTGTATAGGTCATTTGATAAAGAATCCAACAAGCTCACCGAGCCACTCCGGTCCATTTGGCGGCGAAAACGGAACACAAATGTGGTGAAATCCATCTTTAACCTCATCGGGAGTAACACGGAACTCATCGAGTAAGACTGGAGAGCCGTGCATATACTCGGCGAGTCCAGTCGGAATAATCCTCCCGATTGCCGCCTCATATCGTTTATCATCTATCTCAACAAGGATATTGCAGGGTGTAGATTCCTAAAATAAAAAATAATTAATTGTTAAGTATATAAATTATACTTCAGTAATCATTCAAAACTTAGATTAATTGAGAATAAATATACAAATAAATTGACCTTGATAGTCAGAAGCGGATGTATGGTATTGGAGCTACCTTGAGTCGGGAGGATAACTTCATCCATGGAAGGTGGCATGGAAGGTGGTATGTATACCGAATCAGCCGGAATTTGTCTCAACATTCTCTGAAATAAATCATTAAACTGCGCTGTCATCTCCGCCCTTTGTTGTCCCAATAACTCGTTGAACTCAGTTTTGCTGATGCATTAAGCGTGAGAAGTTTTCCCTTTCGACCCCTTCCCGTACACAGTTTTCACACAGGCGCCACCAAATCCTCTCAATCTCCCCGGATGCTCAGTCGTCCCAATGGAACTGGTCAAGACGTCATTATAGCGATCCGGCTGAAATGATCCTTCTTGAATTATCGATTCTTATCATTATAGCGTATATAGCATTTCATTCAAGTATTTCAATCGATATGATATCTAACATTTCATAACAAGTAATTTGTACATATTTTGAATGATTTTTTAAACATACTGCTCGTTGAAGTACTTCTTTAGTCGCCGGATTCATAATTTCATAAGTTCCCTCGGCTGTCGGCTTTGCCCTAACCATGCACCATCTAAAGCTTCTAATGTCGGCTTTTGAAGTGATGCCGGAGGAGGATGAGGATGATGAAAGTTTTAGATAAGACGACATAATCAAGAGGGAGAAGAAATTTTGAACTTCATTATAGCGAACACCTTCTTTAGAAAGAAAAAATCTCATTTAATTACTTTCAACAGTGACCAACACTCGAGCCAGATCGATTTTGTCCTTACTAGAAGGGAGGAGAGACCAAACTGTTTGGATTGTAAGGTTATACCTAGGGAGTGTCTCGTCACACAACACAAGTTTTTGGTGGCTGACTTTCATTTTCAGGTACGCGTCCGGTAAGATAGAGGCACGAAAATCACGAGAACGAAGTGGTGGAAACTCAAAGGAGACACTTTTAATGTGTTTAAGGATAGAGTTATTACAGAAGGGTTGTGGAACGCAGGTGAGGATGTGGATAGTATGTGGAAGGAGATGACGACTCATATTCGAAAGGTGACTATAGAAGTGTTTGGAGTAACCAGAGGAAATAAACGTGAACCTAAAAACACTTGGTGATGGAATGATGCTATACAAAAGATGATCAGTGAAAAGAAAAAATGCTACAAACGTTTACATCATAATAGGAGTGATGAAAATATACAGAAGTACAAAGAAGCCATAAGAAATACAAAGAAAGCTTTAAGCGAAGTAAGAGATCAGACATACGTGGAGCTGTATCAGAAACTAAATACGAAAGAGGACGAAAATGATATCTACAACATGACTAAACTTCGAGAAAGGAAGACAAGAGATTTCAACGAAGTTAAAAGTATCAAGGATGAGACTGATAGGACATATGGAGATAATAATTCGACAAACTATTCAACGATGAGAGTGAGAAAACCGCGATCGAGTTGGACGACTCAGTTGATGACACCAACAGACGATTTGTTCGGAGAATTCAAGAGTCTGAGGTGAAATAAGCTTTAAAAATGATGAAAACAGAAAAAGCGTTAGGACCTGATGACATCCCGATTGAGCTATGAAGATGTCCTGGAGATGTAGCAATAGTGTGGCTCACTAAGCAATTTAATATTATTTTTCAGTCCAATAAGATGCCTGATGAATGGAGAAGAAGTATATTAGTAATCTTTAAAAATAAAGGAGATATACAAAATTATACTAATTATAGAGGAATTAAGCTTATAAGTCATACAATGGAGTTTTGTGAGAGAGTGATCGAGCATCATTTAAGAAACCTGACAACTGTCTCCAAAATTTAGTTTGGTTTATGCCTGTGAGGTCCACCATGGAGGTGGTTTTCTTGATAAGATAATTTATGGAGAGATATCGGGAACAGAAGGATCTAGATATAATATTTATTGATTTGGAGAAAGGGTATGACAAAATACCAAGAAATATCATTTGGTGGGCGCTTGAAAAAAAATGAATCCCAACAAAGTACGTTATCCTTATTAAGGATATGTATATAAATGTTATGATTTATGTCAGAGCATGTGACAGTGAGTTCGATGTATTTTCTATTAAGATATGATTACATCAAGGATCAGTATTGAGTCCATATATTTTTCACCTTAGTGATGAATGAGATCACAAAGGATATACAAGGAGATATTCCTTAGTGTATGCTAGTTACTGATGATATGGTGTTGATTGACGATGGCCGAATTGGAGTCAATCAGAAACTAAAGTTGTGAAGACAAACTTAAGAATCGAAAGATTTTAGACTTAGTAGGACTAAAACCGAATATATGAGGTGTCAGTTCAGTGAGGAAACTCAAATGATGGAGATGTTAGTTTGGACGGGCAAGTAGTACCCATGAATGACATATTTCGGTATTTGTGATCGATGTTGTAGAGTGACGGAGGGATCAATGAATATGTTAGTCATAGAATAAGAGCCAGATGGGTAAAATGGAGACAAATATTTGATATTCTCTGTGACAAGAAGAACCCAAATAAACTAAAGACAAGTTCTACAGGACGGCGATTAGACCCGCAATAATGTATGGCGCAGAATGTCGGGTTACAAAAGAATAACATATTCAGAAGATGAGTGTAGCTGAAATGCGTATGTTACATTAGATATGTGACCACACAAGGAGAGATCGAATCAGAAATGATGATATACGGGATAAACTTAGGGTAACACAAATTCAAGAGAAGCTGGTCCAACATCATTTGCGATGATTTGATCATATCCAACGAAGACCTCCTAAGGCACCAATATGCGGTGGTATTCCAAGTCGTAATGAAAACACAAGAAGAGGAAGATGTCGACCGAGACTAATATGGGAGGAGGCAATAAAACGAGATTTGAAGGAATGAAATATATCCAAAGAGCGTGCTTTGGATAGGAATGCTTGGAAGATGGCGATCCATATATCAAAATCATTATTTAGGAGTTAGAGTCAAATAATAGAGTTATAGATTTCAGTTTCTTAGATTTTTACTTCTTAGATTTTTAGGATTTTAGGATTTAGAATTTATGATTTAGAAATATATTTTATAATCTTTGATCTTATGTTTTCTGATTAAATTTTATTTCTAGTTTACCCCCAATTTATTTGAAATTAAAGATTTATTATTGTTATCGTAGACAAAGCTGATATTGGACTGGTACACTCTGATTAGGTTTTTTTGCTGAGGAATTCAATGAAGGAACTGGGGTCATAGGCTCATAGTTGGAGAGTTTTGGTGGCACAAAAATCTATGGTATGACAAGCTGCACAATGATGAATTAGAAGCTAGAACTCATAACAAATTACAGTTTTGACCCTCTTTTCGAATCCAAAGGGACTGCTGTAATTTCATTGACACTTGAGACAGTAATTTTTGGTGAAATCCGTTAGTTAAATTTTTATATTTTACATTTTATTCTCTTTGATTTAACTTACACTTTTCAATAAGATATAGGTGGAATAATAAACAGGAATTGGGGTTAGTATCTGTCAAACGTAAATTAGATAGAACATACAGCTAACATGAGAGATATATACCTGAAATGTTGACAAATTGATAATCATAATTGTTATTTTTGCGACTGGACTACCGCGCCTTCTTGTTTAGTTGGCATCTTTTTATGTCACCATAAACTAGCAGTAAAAATCACCTGCAATGCTTTTGTATTTTGAAATAGCACAATATACAAATGAGAAAAGATAACTCAATCATTTATAAGAGATTAAGAGCCCTAGATAAAATTCAGAAACTGATAAAGTACCTTTTGATTAGAGAGCAGTTAAATTACGAAGCATTATATATCCTTATTCCCTGCATCTGTTTTGTTTCAAGAGCATGAGATGGGGAACCTTTATGAAAACAGAGTATCCTTATGTAAAGAGCTTCTCGCCTTTCGAGTTATAAATGGACTTCATGTACAGAGAATGTGGCAACTCTGGGAGCTTCTTAAGAAAATCAGCTCCTGTGATAACCAGCATTCGAAGGGCAGTGAGCCTTGACATTGTAGCAGGCAATGACTTCAGAGATTTTGCATTTTTAATTTCCAACCTCGTTAGTGAAGGTGGCAACCCTGGGAGCCCCTCCAGTGATTCAGCTCCCAAGATAAGTAGTGTTTTAAGAGCAGTGAGGTTTCCCATTGTAGCAGGCAATGATTTCATTTTTGTTGCACCCATAATTGTCAAACTCATTAGAGAAGCAGGTAGCTCTGGGAGCTCGTCCAGCAAAGCAGCTTTGTATATAAATATCTCTTCAAGGGCAGTAAGACTCGCCATTATAGAAGACAATGATTTCAGAGAGCTTGCACCATAAATTCTCAGCTTCTTGAGGGCAGTGCTGTTTCGTAGCCACCACTGATCTGGGAACACATCAATCCCTGAACAATTCCCAATAGTCAGTGTACTGACAGATGTCAATCTTTTCAGTGGTTCGATAAAAAGAAGAGACAGGTTGTCAATTGTGAGACGATTGATCTTTAAAGAAACCGAGTTACTTTCTTGGAGGTTGACACCATGTTCTTGTTCACTAGATGAATGTCCAACGAGCTTGTCACATTTAAAAAATTTCAAACTACTAAGAGATACAAATGCATTTTCTGAGCAGGGAAAGTGAGTAATGTTGGAACAGCTAGATAAATAAAGAGAAGTGAGAGCAGTAAGACGTGAGGCTGACTCCAGCAGTTGCTTATCAAGTTTACCACAATTATCAATTGTAATGGTTTCCAGTGTCATTGGCAGAAGGTTGCTCTGGCTATCAATTGCCTCCAGCATTGGACAATCAATTATTATTAATTCAGTGAGTGATGCATATTTTCCAAACGCACCCACTGGTATCTGTACAAGATTTTTGCAACAGCTAATGTATATACTCTTGATGGACTGAAAGTCTATGTATTCTTGCTGCAAAAATCCATTCAGTGATGTCATTCTTGGGCAGTCCTTTATGATTACATCTCTGAGTGATGATTTCAGTGACGGTGTTGATGGACCAACACTTGAGTCTGAGCTTGTGTTATATTCTGGAAGAGCACTCACTCCAACATTTTCTAGGTGCAGTAGAGTTAGAGAGAGTGGAATGTTAGGAAATCTTATCAGGTTTGGGCACCTCATAATTCTGAGATCAAAGTTATTCTCTTGATTCATTCCTTCTGCTTGAACTGGAAACAAATTCCTTGATGGAGAAGACAATGTCTCAAGAAGCGGCACATCAACTTTACCACAATTTTCCAATGTAAGTTTTTGGAGATTTTCAGGTAGGAGGCTGCCCTTGAAATCCTCGACCTTCAACTCGGGGCAATCTCTCATAGTTAAGTTTCCGAACCGTTGAATAGGCATGCGTTCCAATTTCTCACATTTCTCGATGGTTAATTCCTCAATAGCTTGTAGATCAACATTGCATTGCTCTAGAAACCCCTTCAAGTATTCTAAATTGTGGCACCTACTTATTGTTACTACTTTGAGTGATGATTTTTGGGAGATTGGTGCCGCAGTGTTATTACTAGAACTACGATACAAATTTGGAAGGGAAGTCAGGCCCACATCGGAAACTTTAAACTCCGTTAGAGAAAGGGGCATATCAGGTAACTTGTCAAGATTTGGACAATCATCAATAATAAGAATTTTAAGATGAGAAATTTGACAAGAAAATAGTTGGCCCTTCCACTCAGGGCATGACATTATTTGGAGGCATGACAAGTTCAAAGGAGGTGAATCATTCATCCATTTGGGAGATCTTTGGCCATCATAACTGCTAATTTTCAACTTCATGAGATTTGTATTGGGTTGGAGTTCATCAATTATGAGCTCAGAGTTATTAGAACTGCTCTTTCCTGTCCATCCTAGGTCAAGTGACACGAGATGTTCTTTTTTTGATAGGTTTGAACCCTTAGCCTCAGCGGGATCTCCTACATTCTCAATGTTGTAAATGATAAGTTTGCGGAGATTGTTTAGTGTGCCCAGCTCATTTATATGATGACCAGTGTCATGTCCAACATAATAGGTTAACTCTTGAAGAGATGAGAGCTTATGGGCTCTGCAAATGGTTTTCACCATCTCCCTGGGAAGCGTCATATAACGTAACCTAATTAAATCGGTCATTTTACTTGGTTCAATTCCCAAATAGGATGAATTCCACAGCTCATTTAATAACTCTATTACTTGCAGATGGTACAACTTGTTAATTGAAGCAGGGAGCCAACATGATGTAGGATGAAAACTCATTAGATTAACTGATAGGTATCGGAGGTGTACCAAGCAACTTGCATCCTCCAACAGTTGACAACTACGGTATGTAGATATTTTCAACAAACGTAAAGATTTCTTAATTAGTTTGTTGGGAAGAACAAATGGATCAGAGTTGGCACCTTCATTTTCCGTATAAGAAGTGGTTATAACCAAGCTGCATAAATCCTCGAGATGGGAGATACTTTCGATTGCACTTT
The DNA here is from genome assembly GCA_964058805.1 of Schoenoplectus triqueter. Taxonomy (NCBI): domain Eukaryota; kingdom Viridiplantae; phylum Streptophyta; class Magnoliopsida; order Poales; family Cyperaceae; genus Schoenoplectus; species Schoenoplectus triqueter. Next base: position 152,477 of record CAXKVV010002148.1, read on the forward strand.
CATGAACAGATATGTGTCGTACACTTTCATCAACAGATATGTTAACCGGTTGAACATTAGGTTCTACTCTACAACATTCTCCTTTGGAAACTTTCTGAGCCAATTCATGCATCAAATCATGCATGACATATCTTTCACCTTCCAATGTTTTGAAATATTCAAAGAATGATTTCCTCAAAAGAGAGTTGAAGTAATCTTCCCCTAAATCCTCTGGTCGTTTATTTTGGTCCTGCTGGATAAATCCGACAGCCATCCACATTTTGATCAACTCGTTTTTTTTGAACTTGTAATCTTGAGGAAATATGCTACAAAATCTAAAACATACCTGCAGATTTGCTGGTAAATTATGGTAGCTCAATTTTAAAACCTTCAACACATCCTTGGCTTCCTCTAAATTAAATATAGAGCCTTCATTTAAAATTCTTCTCCAATAAGGACGGTCGAGGTGTGAATGTAATAAGCTTCCAATCACTTTTGCTGCTAAAGGACAACCTAGAAACATTGGCAATATTTGATCTCCAATTTCTTGCAAATCTGTATAATTATCAGGATTAACACCATTAAATGCATAGCTATGGAAGAGCAATCGCAACTGCTGCTCTTCCAGGCCTTCTAATGAGAGAGATTCATGGTTCGTGCTTATCGCACTAGCAAGCAAATCCGCCACGCATTTCATTCTTGTTGTAAATAAGATTTTACTCCCTTCTTGTACAAACCTCAAAGGTGCAATAAATTGTTGCCAACCTCTTATGTCCTTGTCATCCCAGACATCATCTAGAATGAGGAGAGTTTTCTTTGAAAGTATTTTTTCCTTTAAACACTCTTGTAGTGCATTTAATTCTTTACCATCGGAGCGACTTTCACCTAGTTCACCAAGTATTTTTCTTGTCAAATCTTCAACACTGAAGTTCATAGAAACACAAACCCAAATTCGTTCGTCAAAATAATTTGACCGAGCCATCTCTTGATATGCAAATTGTGCAAGGGTAGTCTTCCCTTGTCCACCGTCCCCAATAATACCAAAAGAAGAGAGTTTGGATTGAGTTGGTTGCTTCAGCCAATCTATTATTTTCTTCTTCTCAATTTCCCGACCAAACACTTCTCTTTCTCCCGGAAAGTTGGTAGTTTTACGATCTAAAATCTTACCAACATCTTGCGATGATTCAGAAAAAGGTTGAACACCAATCAACGCAGCAAATTGGAGGAGATCGTTCACACCGGCAGCAGCCTCATGCAACATGGTTACAACCTCCTTCAACCTCTTGATAAAAATATCATCATCGACGGTGCATAGTTTTGTCTTCTTCGAAGCAGAGGCGGATCCACCAGTTTCATCTCTGTTTTTCACCATGTCCTCCAGTGCTTTGTACTCCAACTCGTCGAGCACATCTTCGGCTTCTCGGGAAGCCTCCCTAAACTGCTCGACCCATTTACCAGCACGAGGGTACTTCATCTTGAGTGCTTCGGCAATTTCCATGACAGCTGTTATTTTGGGAAGATCTGTCTTCAGCCTCTGTAGCTGAGCTTTAGTCTCGGCTGTCAAGTTACGGTCACCCAATCGTGCATAAGCCGTGCTAACAATGTTCTCAACAACAGCGGACCCTGCCCAGCCACCAATGGTTGACGCAGCAGACCACGCAAAGCTAGCAATGGTTGAAGGATCCATTTCTATCTTCTTTTTCTGCTGTTGGGGTTGAAAAATAATGAGATATACAAAAGAAAAGAAGGTAGCAAATCACTGATATCAGTTGATTAACAAGAGCCTGACGACAAACAGAGATTCGAAAAACAGAAATTGTACCTATTGCGCGCAAGAGATCTCAGGAAGAGAGATGAGAATGGAAACACACACAGATTGGAAGATCGACTGGAGTTGCAAGTTGCAACATACAAAAGAGGTCGAACAAAACAAAGCACATTACAGTTGACTCCAACATGGCCAAGTCTACTGAATTATTGCCGATTGGGATGCCCTGTGGATGCCCTGTGGCATAATGGATAGTGGATACTAAAGTTCAGTAAAGCGTGAAATGATCTAAGTGTACTATCTTCAATTTTAACAAAAGGCATTTCCCTAATTAAGTTATCTTTTTTTATGAAAGGATGAATTAATCACCATATTATCCTACAGCTTCCACCAGGATGTAAGTGCACTATATTTAACTTAAATGTGCTTAAATGACCATATTATCCTTTTGAAATCAAGGGTTTATATTAAAGATGTACCACAATAATATATGTACACAAATTATTGGATGTACACTAGAATCTCCCTTCTATTTAATTTATATTTAAATTACAGTAGTAAATAAACCATTGGTAATGATCGTCAAAATTAAAAAGTACAAAAACTCTGATGAGAATGGAGCACTGGAGCTAGATTTTTTCGAAACAAGTAATTATACCATCTGTTTCTATTAAAAAAAATGTTTATAATGAGTACCATACCCGGTACTCATTGGGATATAAACCTAAACCTCTACTATAGTAATAGTAATATAATTATAATAGTATTTATGCTACTATTAGTTGTGAAATATAAAATATTTTTATACTTTGAGTTATATCTTTAATTTTCAAATTCAAATGTCCAATTCAACCGTTCAGTGCAATTTTCATATTAAAATATGCTTTGAGATCAAATTATATATTTTTTGAAAAAAAAATCTATTTTTTAGGCGGTGAAAATGCATTGAACTAATGATTTCCAAAAACAACGATTTTCTATCCTACAAGCATATTCTAATATGGTGATCACTTTAAACAATTGGATTGATATTTTAAATTCGAAAATAAGAGATATGACGCGAAGTACAATTTTTTTTTTATTTCTGACTAATAGTAGTACAACTCCTAATAATAATACATACATCCATAATAATAATAATACTAATAATAATAATAATAGTCCTAATAATAATGGTCACAATAAACCTATACTATGAAACATAATCCTAAATCCTAAATTATAAACTCTAAAATCCTAAAATCTAAGAACGTTAAGTCTATAATTCTAGTACGTGGATCGTCGTTTTTTAGGCACTCATATTCAAAATAAACTCTTTAGGTATACTATATTCATTTAAATCTCTTTTTATTGTTTCATTTCATGTCAGTCTCAGTCTACCTCAGTCTCTTCTTGTGTTTTTGGATCAACTTTCTTGAATTTGTGCTACCCTAAGTTTGTCGCATATGTCATCATTTCTAATTTGATATCTCCTTATATAACCATAGATCCAATGTAACATTCACATTTCGGCTACACTCATTTTCTGATTGTGTTATCCTTTTATAACCCAGCATTCTACATCATACATCATCGCAAATCTAATCGTCGTCATGTAAAATTTACCATTTAGTTTATTTGAGACCTTCTTATCACATAAAATACCAGATATTTATCGTCATTTCACTCACAAACACTTAATTTATTATGGAACTTCCTGTATATAGTTGGGAAAAGAGACAATATACGATGTACAAATTACCACTAAATATTTTTAAAGACAATTACCCTAAAAAACAGTTTGAATATTCTTCACCGGAACGCTCTTTTTCTCTTCTTAATACAAGTTTGTAAAATAAGACAAAACTCACCACTGAATGGACCATTAGAATTGAGATGAAGGCTGATAAAATCATATTTCCCCAACTGGTACATTAGTTTTCATTTGATTAATTCATTTGATTAAATGATGCGTTCAAATTTTCCACTAAAAATCTCGGCACCCAAAATGATCTCCAAAGAGCTACTGGGCGAAGGAACTCGCCACATATTTTTTTCGTCATTGTAGAAACCAAAAAGCAAAGTTGGAAAGCGCGTCTGTGTCTATGACTTCGTCCTGGGAAAACACCTTTTCCATCATGCAATCTTCGATTTTCAATATACGGTATTTCCATTTTTTTAAATGCCTTGTATCAAATATTAAATTAGAAAAAGTTCTAACGAACTTGTTAAGTTGCTGTCACGATCGAGAATTATTTATTCAACGAAGAATGAAATTTTATAGGAAACGATAAAAACTTTTGATGGATTAGGAAGTGGCTTTTTACAAGATCCAAAATAAATTTAAAACACTAATCCAGAAAAGAGCAACAAACTAAAAATATTCTTCTTAATGACGTCGATATAGACCATTTGATTAATAATGACATTAATGAATTGGAGGATTTTCAATAATTTGTGGCTATAAATGCGGTTTTATTTATTTTCGTTAGCAGCAGCTGATTAAATTTTCCTTTTTAATCGAACTAAACAAATCATTTAAGCGAATAGTAAATTCTAGTGGACACGCAAAAATCTGGGACCCACTATAAAAATATCTTCCCAACTATAGTACACTAATTATCTTCCCAACTATAGTACACTAATTATCTAATTCACCAACCTTATTTCAAATAAAATAATACACTTACCTGTAGTGTTTTAAAGTTATCCAAATTTAAAATAAAACTCGGCAAAAAAATAATAAAACCCAGGTAAAACTTGACAAACCCGACCCAAAACTCGGATAACCCGTGTGAAACCCGCCTCAAACCCGAAAAAATTCGGGTAACTTTATGTCACATCCAACCCAACCCGCCATGAAAACCCGGCTTTCAACCCGGGTAACCCGGTTACCCGTTAAAACCCGGTAACTTTATAAAAAAGTTACTTTTCAATTTGAATTAAAAAAAATGTAAAAAAAATTCAAAAAATTCAAAAAATAAATAAAAACTACCCCATTTTCTCTAAAATGCTATCTCATTTCTTCTCAAACTCTCTCTTCTCAATTCTCATATTTCAATATTTCTCAATTGATTTCATATTGTCAAATTCTTAAATTTTAATTTTGTAATTTCAAATAAAATAAAAAATAGTTATAGTATTGTTAAATATTTATTATTGTCATTCCACAAGAAGTGAAGCAAAAAAAAAGAGCAGTGTTAAAAATTTTCACTATCTTTCGACTCCAACGATATTCAAAAGTTAGTTATTAATTTCTCAATCGTAAAAATTAGTTAAAATTAGTGTTAGTTTTACTAAAATTAAATAAAATATTGTTGTAGTTTAATTAGATTTAATGTAGTTATATTTGTTTTTCAATTTATTTATTTATTTATTATGTTACATTCATTTTGTTATTTTCTTTTCTTGTTGCATTTTTTAACATAGAATAAAATGTGACATTATTTATTTCTGTTAAATTTTAGAATAATTTTAATTTTATTTTTTATGTACATTCTTTATTTTTATCATTAGTTTCATTATTTAATTTATGTTACATTCTTTATTTTTTATTATTAATTTTATTATTTAGTTTATGTTACATTCTTTATTTCTTATCATTAGTTTCATTATTTAGTTTATGTCACATTCCTTATTTTTTTATAATTAATTTATTTTTCATTCTTTATTTTTTTATAATTAGTTTATTTTATATTCTTTATTTTTTTATAATTAGTTCATTTTAATTAGTTTATATTACATTTTTTAATTTCTTTTATGTTATAATTTCTTTAATTTTTTTGAATGTTATTTTTCTTGAGCAATATCAAATGTCATCTCTCAATCGCTCTCATACCGAAGAAATAACGCATCAGTTTAGCATTGAAATATTTGGTGAACAAATAAGTGAATAAAATTATACATCACAAAATCCTAACCCTCTGCAACCATACTATCAAAAAAATACTAACCCTCCGGATCCATATTATCAACAATTTCCACAATAATATTATCCATCACAAAATCCTCACCCATCATCATCATATAAAATGCCAGTGTATCTTAATTATCAACCGCCAATCACTTCCTTTATGCTGGATAAGCTTCTACCTCAAATCCCTCGAGTTCTCAGTACAACACTGACACAACAACTAGTACTGAATATCCACCGCTACATCCAACACAAACACCTGAGTCAAGCATCTTGCAATCACCTGACATAGCTGGACCCAACAAGAGAAGAAAGAGAGCTCCCCTCTCGTACGATGCACCTTGGTGGCGCTATTACAATCAAACTTAGGTCACGATGGTATTCTACTAAGTGCACGATGTAAGGTTAGTAATTACAAAACTTTTTATAATTATATAATAAAAAATAGTTTAAGTCAATTTAAAAAATATATCGATAAACACATAGCAAAAAATGAAGAACCCAAAGAAAGACCCGATTCTCGTATGGTACAAAGTTGTTTGAACTCGGACGTTACTAGAACACATATCAAATATGATGAAAAAAGTATATTAAGTGAGTTTACCCAGTATATATCCAAAAAGGAACAACCAATAAGTATGGGTTATTGTACCAATTTTGTCCGATTGATGATTAGATGTTGTGGTCAACCATTATACAAAATATTTCATCATAATATAAAAGTATACGAGTTAAAAAAAATAGTATATCGAACGAAAAAATGAATTACTAGCCATATTTACAGTTGCAACAAATAAAATATCAATTACATCCGATATATGATCTGCCGGTAAACATGGTCTTAGATATAGTTGTGTTACTACCCATTATATTGATCATAATTGAATTTTATAAAAAATAATCATAAGTTTTCAAAACATAGATTATCCGCACAACGCACAAATTATTTATCAATTTATTATAAATATATTGCATGAGTATAATTTAAAAAGAGATTTAGAGAATAAAGTATTTTTAATTTATTTTGATAATGCAAGCAATATATTAAATCTATTAACTATTTTATACATGCACTAAACCCAATTATGGATGGTAGGATATTTCACCTAAAATGTGCATGTTATACTCTTAGCTTAACTGTTAAGGCGGGTATGAAAACAACCGTCATTGATAATTTAATTTATAAATTTAAAAATGATTTTCACCATATTTATTTGAATAATATAAGAAAATAAAATTTTCATGTCTTGTGTGTAAGATTAAAATTGAGTAAGTTAAGAGTACCGTAGAACATAGATACACGTTAGAATTCAATATATAGAATGTTACAATGTGTCATTCCATACAAACATATTATAAGTGAGAGCCTACATAACTCACCCAAAGGATTACACTTGTCATGCTCCGCGGGAGAATGGGAACAACTGGAATAATTTCGGGCTTTTCTTGAAGTTTTTCTTTAATGCAACCGTCAAATTATCATGCTCATACACACCGTCTGCGCATATATTGTTTCAACATCTCTACTTGATCTCCAAGGTTAGTTTCTTTTTCATCTTTATATTTATTTCATTATAAATTTCAATTTATTTCATTACTAATTGATTTTATTATTTTTAAGGTGTATCATGACTTGGAGGATATAAAAATTCATCGAATCACGGAGGATATGCACACGGACTCCTCCCTTGCATCGATTGTAGTATTCATGGAGAAAAAATTTCTCAAATATTAGAAAGAAGTACTTCTCATTACCATAATCGTAAATTATCTGCATCATTCATTCAAGAAGAATTACACATAAGATTGCTTCAATGATTTAAGAAGAATTTAAATTTATCATATACCAGAGAGGAACAACATGTGACCTCCGCATTGGAGGATATGTTCAACCTATACAACACCCAAATTCGTACAACCCAAGTGAATCAACCTTCTTTTTTGAATCCTCGTAACATTAGGTATTAAACTCTAATATATTTATAATATTAAAAATTAAATATTATTGTGAGACTTATATTTTTATGTTTTTGAATCATAATAGAAGCAATAGTCGATCTACATTGTTGGGAGACTTAGAGGAATATGACGACTCTCAAATACAAGTAAACATGAATGAGCTAATTAGCTATTGTTTAGGAAGCATGGATCTCGAAGGCATTGACATCCTCAATTATTGGAAGATGAATTAAACTGTCTATCCAACTCTTGCCATGATGGCCCGTATCATATTTGTTGTGCTCGTGTCAACCGTCCCTTTCAAATCCTATTTTAGTTCAATAAATAAGATTCTAACCGATAAACACTGCAGATTATGTGCAAATACTTTCGAGTGACTCGTATGCTTGAAAGATTGGTTTGATGCAGAACAACGCAATCAATATGCACCCATTGAAGCACCATCATCCGGTGAATTTATGACAGACACGAATGGAGACTCAGATGGTATTTCAGAAAATGATCTTTGATATATGAACCCTAACTTCTAGATTTACAGTGTCGGTATGTATTTCTAAACTCTTTTTATTTATTTTTGTCTATTTTTTATATTTTTCTATTTGTAATAGAATTTTTATTGCCTTTTTGAATTTTTTTTCAATGTACATTACTAACAAGAAAATGGCTAGAACTTCGTCTATGTAATTTTATATAGCCGGTTCCAAGCCCGAATAAAGGAAGAGCGTAACTTTATTTTTGACTATTTTATTTTAATTTTATAATAATTTATTTGAATTTTTTGTCAATTTATTTGATTTTCAAAATAAAACCGAAAAAAATATTTTTATTTTATTTAAATTTTTAATATTTTATTTCAAGTTATATCATTTTATTTAAGGAGAAAAAATCACTGAATAAAAATGAGTATTCTATAATTTTTATCTTATCATGATCTATTTTGGTTGTGAGGACCTAAGAGTTGTATTCTTCTCGTTGTCAGGAGCGAAACGAGTCTAAAAACGCTAAAAAACTCTAAATGAATCTCTCAGAAACTGCAAATAATCGTCAGGACATCAGCCTGAAAACACAAATAGGTACAGACCGATCCAAAATTGGTTCGGACCGAACCACTAGCTTTCCAGAGGCGGTCTTCTGTCAGGGATGGGGCTCAGACCGATCCAAATTGGGGCTGAAATTTATTTCGGTCATATCTTGCTCATTTGTAGTCTGTTTCATCTCCGGTTTGCGTCGTTCTTCTCCATTTTTAATGAATTTCAATCTAAACCTGAAAAATTATCAAAACTAATTTAGTACCTTGAACTTAATAATTTAAACTCTAAATTAAACCTAATTAACTCTAATTAACCCTAAAAAGCTAAGTTTTGAGATTAAACCACATCTAAAATATATATTTAAATCCTTTTATCAGTTGTAAAAAAATCGAACAAAATAAAAAATGAAAATTGTTCAAGAATATTAATGGTTATATATTTTGAATATTTTTCAATAATTATTTTATGATTTTAGAATTTTTGAGAATTTATTTGAGTTACTTTTGAATTTTGAAAAAAAAAAACTATGCGGCTCAAAACAGAACTGGACCAGACTCACTCCGTCCTTCACCCGATCCGTCCCGCCTCATCGACCCGTCCGACTCATGGTCCTATGAAGATTGTGACCGCACCCTCTCAAGACCAATCCGTCCCGTCTAACCTGTTTACTCGTCCTAACCCATCCCGATCAAACCCGTCTCACCGTCCGAATTAGCCCCGTCCCATTTTTAATACACTACTGACCTCTAACCTGCTAAAAAGACATTAATGTCACCAACTGCATCTGTACTTTAATATAACTTCACAAATGGAGTCCAGCGATCAACAAATTGGGAGCACCGGTAATTAATTCAATCGGCCACATGAAAATGAAGGGGAAAAAATGAGGCCTAGTCGGAAAAAAATTCAGTTAGCTATGTGGACCGTATTTTTTTTCGGTCCTCTCTATTCCATCGAAAATATGTTTAAATCAGTGCTTACACTTGTACCACCAACAAAACTATTAGGCCTATTTACTAAAATGAAAACCCTTTAAATTGAGAATTTAAAATACAAATATTGTACTATGGAAATTCGGACACTAGGAAAAGGAACAGCATGACAGCACATAATCTTGTAATATTGATGACCACCAAAATACCTTATTAAGTTATAGGGGCCCCCAAGTTATAACCAAATGCCAGCATACATTTTGAGAAGGCTAACAAACATGCCTCTTTTGAAAAAGGAGAGTAAACTGGCGAACACAATTTATATGCACTTGTTTCAAAATGTTGATTGAATGCATGGCTCCAAAACTGTAGGTTATGCAGGATTTTTATGCTCATTTAAATTTAACGTATCCATTCAATAACACATTTGATTTTTTTTTTTCGAAAAGCGTAAATTTCTGACAAAAGTAAAGAACACAATCACTCCCAAGAATCTCCCTTCCCTCCCTTTATTTATTGATCCATAAAATTGTGTTACATTGGTTTTTTGTATTTTCGAATTACAGTCTTTCTTTCACAAATCGTCCATGTATCTAGTGTGAGTACAGACTAGCAATCTTCTCATTTAAGGAAGTAAACTACAGCCTATCAATTACATTGGAGACATTCCTCCAATTCTTGATTCCTGCCTTAATCTGTTGATGCGCATGATTAAGCTTCCAATTCTGTTCCAACGTGTCATAGTGCCTATCCTGACACTCCCCCTCACTGTGGCACGTATATATCCTTCATTTTTAGTTTCTCGAGTGCCTTGTTAAACTCCCTACTTGCCACGACCTTGGTGAGGATATCAGCAACCTGTTCATGTGACCTCAAAAATGGCAAAGAAATAAGTTTAGCGTCAATTTTTTCTTTAATAAAATGTCTGTCTACCTCTATGTGTTTGGTTCTGTCATGTTGAACCGGATTCTGTGATATTTGGATTGAAGCCTGGTTATCACAGAATAATTTCATCTCCTCCGTTAGATCATATCCAATTTCTTCTAGTAGTTTTTTTAACCACATTAGTTCCTGTACTCCATTGCGAATACCTCTGAATTCTGCCTCAGCACTCGACAGAGCCACTGTGTTTTGCTTCTTACTTTTCCAGGTTACCAAGTTTCCACCAAGAAAAGTGAAATAACCTGATCTTGATTTTCTATCATCAACATCTCATACCCAATCTGCATCAGTGTATCCTTCAACATTCGTGTGTCCATTCTTTCCAAATGTCACACCTTTACCTGGGGTTCCTTTGAGATATCGTATGATTCTAACAACAGCATCCATATGTTCTTCCTTGGGGTCATGCATATACTGACTCACAATTCCTACTGCATATGCAATGTCTGGTCGTGTATGTGACAAGTAAATCAACTTCCCTACTAATTTTTTATACCTTTCTTTATTGGTAGGTATTTGATCCTGCTTATTGCTAAGCTTTACACTTTGAACCATTGGTGTTTCAGCAGGTGTACATTCAAGCATACCTGTTTCAGCTAAGAGATCAAGTATGTACTGTCTTTGAGAAAGGGTTATACCAGTTTTATTTCGAGAGACTTCAATTCCCAAGAAATACTTTAGACCTCCTAGATTTTTCATTTCGAATTCTTGATTCAGTTTTCCTTCAAGTCTCTCAATTTCAACCTTGTCATTCCCTGTAATAATCATATCATCGACATAGATTATTAAAATTGTAATTTTACCTTTAGATCTCTTGAAGAACATTGTATGATCCGAGTCCCCCTGTTGATAGTCATAGCTCTTCATTGCCATACAAAACTTTCCAAACCAGGCTCTCGGTTATTGTTTCAGCCCATATAACGCCTTCTTAAGCTTGCAAACTTTCGATTTTGACTCTTGACTTCTGTATCCAGGTGGCATGTCCATATATATATCCTCTTTCAGGTCACCGTGTAGAAATGCATTTTTCACGTCAAACTGGTGTAGTGGCCAATCAAAGTTTGCTGCAAGAGATAAAATAACCCTAATAGTATCCAATTTAGCTACAGGTGAGAACGTTTCTTCGTAATCAATTCCATAGGTTTGAGTGTACCCTTTAGCGACTAACCGGGCCTTGTACCTGTCTATTTCTCCCTTTTCATTATATTTAATAGTATAGACCCATTTACACCCCACAGTTTCTTTCCCTTCAGGTAGGTCTACTATTTCCCAAGTGTCATTTTTCTTAAGGGCATTCATTTCAGATTCCATTGCATCAACCCAATTTTTTTCACTCAATGCTTCATCTAATTTTCCTGGTATCTTGATTGAAGATAATTGATTAGCAAAATTCCGTAGCGGTGCTAGTATAGTTAGAAATTGGATATTTAGCTTCTGTACTAGACCCATCTTCTGGTACATATCTCTTTGGTGGTTTTCCTCTTGTTGTTCTAACAGGTAATTTAAAACTTGAGTGAGTTGTACGTACCTGAGGATGCTTCTCTAGGATAATTGGCTCTGGAGTGGACTGTATTACTATTCCTTCAGCGGGCTGAGATACGAGACTCGGTTGTCTTGCAGATCCAGTCGAATCCAGTTGATCTAGATCAGCTTCGTTCACATCTGGACTCGGTTCGTCCATCTGCTGTTCCTCCATGTTGAGCCGAGTAGATTCAAACGGCCCAGTGTATTGATCCGAAGGCATAGTGGGTTCGGTTTCAACCAGATTGGGCTGAGTCTGATTTTCATAATTTTCGTTTATAGTTAGGAATGATAGATTCGAGTTTTGGTCATTTTCCATCTCCCCCTGACTCAAAACCAAGGAATGTTCAAAATAAAACTCATTTTCAAAAAAAGTAACATCCATTGTGGTGTAAAACTTTTGACTAGATGGATTGTAACATCTGTATCCCTTTTGAAATGAGTTAAAACCAAGATATACACATTTTATGGCATTGGCATCTAGTTTTGTTCGATGAGACTTTTGTATATGAACGTAAACCGTACAACCAAAGATTCGAGGAGGTAAATTTAAACAGGATGGAATGTTCACAAACTGAGAAAAAACTTGCAATGGAGTTTTGAAATCATTGGCCTTAGTCGGCATCCGATTTGTTAAATATGTGGCAACCATAACAGCCGTATCCCAGAGATAAATTGGTACCTTGCTTTCAAACAATATAGCTCTGGTTGTTTCTAATAAATGTCTATTTTTCCGTTCGGCTACACCGTTTTGTTGAGGGGTACCTACACACGATGTTTCATGCAAAATACCCTTCTCCTTGAAAAAATTAGTAAGTGCTTTATTCACATACTCGGTTCCGTTATCACTTCTAACCATCTTAATGTTTTTATCAAATTGTGTCTCTACCATCTTGTAAAACTCTTGAAACATTTTTGCCACTTCATCTTTGTGTTTTAGTAAGTAAAGCCATGTCATGCGAGTGCAATCATCTATAAACATGACATACCATCTATTACCATTCTTTGATATGACCAGGGATGGTCCCCAAACATCAGTATGAATAAGATCAAAAGGATTACAGGTTTTAGTCATGCTATCATGATAAGAAGTCCTATGACTCTTTGCTTCAATGCAAGTGTGACACGAAAAATCTTTATCATTTATTCCATTAAACAAATGAGGAGAGAGTTTTTTCAAATACCCAAAGGATGGGTGCCCTAGTCTTTTATGCCATAACATTATTTTTTCCTTCTTCTCATCTTCCATACTTCCAGCAAGATAGGCTTTGCCATTCTTCCAGTCTTCAAAGTAATATAGTCCATCCCGTTTAGTACCATGGCCAATTATCCTCTTGGAGAGAAGATCCTGGAAAACACAGTGATCTGGATACATTAATGCCACACAATTTAAATCCTGTGTAAGTTTTCCAACAGAAATTAACTGAGTTGAGAGAGACGACACAAGTAATGCGTCATTAAGAGATACATCAGAGGACAATTTAATATCTCCTGCATTACTGGGTATATTTTCCCATTAGCATTGATTATACCACTTTTATGTGCCCTTTTTGTATTAATCATTTCTTCATGCTGAAATGTCATATGATCGGAAGCTCCTGAATCTATGATCTAATTTTTTAAACGACTATCTGTACTTAAGATTTGCGCACCATTATTTGATGTACTCAGATGACAATTTCCAGAAATTTGTTTGAACTCTTTACCTTGGCTACTGCTACCCATGACCTCACCTGAACCATGCTTCGTACCAGCGGCAAGGCCTCCAGTGGCTAGTCCCAACTCTTTAGGCACACTGGGCTTGGCCTGCTCCTGTGCGGGTTGTCCTCCAGCAGGGTGACCTGAGCTAGCCGCTGCCATATTGGATCTCCTTTTGCTCCCTTCACCTTGTGTATTCTTCCGATCTTTCCACCACTCGGGATATCCAATTACTTCAAAGCAATTCTCTCTAGTGTGTCGAGTTTTACCACAGCTTGTACATTTCAGTTTTGATTTGTCAGTATGTATAAAGTTTTTGCTTTGAAAGTTAGAAAGTTTACCAGATTTGTATCCTTTGGAAACCATAGCAAACGAGTTAGGAGCTGCTCCATCTTTTAGCATGATCCCTTGACGAGTAGCCTCTCGCCTTATGTAACCATATGCTTGCTCTACCGAAGGAAACGGACTGAGCTGCACTACCTGTGCTCTTATGCTATCTAAAGTATCATCAAGTCCGTCAAGAAGAGTATACACCCGTTGTTTTTGAACAAAGGTGTTGAACTTTGCAATATCGACGGCATGCTCCATGGGATTTGGACAACGAAAGTCAATTTCCTGCCACAAGCCTTGAAGCTCGTCAAAAAACGCCTCAACAGGCCGCCCATCTTGTTTGACACGTGCTACTTGACGTTTAAGAGCATACACGTGAGCTTCATCATTATTGTCATAGTAAGTCGTTGCAATGGCCTTCCACACATCCTTTGCGATCGGATACCGGATATAACTCCCCCTCAATCGAGGTTCAAGGGAATTAATTATCCAGCCTTTCACCACTACATCTTCTGTGATCCATTTCTGGTACGAGGCATCTTGCCCGGATGGGGGTGTTGGTTCTCCAGTTAGGTGCCGCATTCTCGCACGGCCGCGAATATACATCTCCACAGCTTGACACCAAAAAGAGTAATTCGTGCCATCGAACTTTACATCAATAGGACTAGAGTGTAGAATGCCCTCGGTCATGGCAATAGGGTGCGGTACAAGCTGTGTCGCTGGTTGAGGGTTGTTCATTGCAGCCACTTGCATAGCCGCCATTTGCTGCATCATTCTAGCCATTTGCTCAATCAGAGTCGCAGTCGACGTTGTCTCAGATGAACCATCAACAGGGTCTTTCTCTGAAGGGTTGGTCATCTCGGAAGAATGAGAGAAGCACACCAAGAGACAAGTTACCTAGTTCACCTTTGGCATAGTCATCAGCAAACAGATATCTGAATCGTTTTCATGCTCTGATACCATGACAAAAGTAAAGAACACAATCATTCCCAAGAATCTCCTTCCCTCCCTTTGTTTATTGATCCATAAAATTGTGCTACATTGGTTTTTTGTATTTTCGAATTACAGTCTTTCTTTCACAAATCGTCCTGTATCTAGTGTGAGTACAGACTAGCAATCTTCTCATTTAAGGAAGTAAACTACAGCCTATCAATTGCATTGGAGACATTCCTCCAATTCTTGATTCTTGCCTTAATCTGTTGATGCGCATGATTAAGCTTCCAATTCTGTTTCAACGTGTGATAGTGCCTATCCTGACAATTTCTAACTGAAATACTGAATCTGGGGTTACTGTCTCGAAGAATCAGCATTTTTCAAAATCAAAATCAAAATCAAAAGCGAATAAAAAGGAAATTATATGCGGGCCGGAATCCGCTGCTGAGGCGATCTCTCTTTTCAAATCCAGGATCAAATCTCGGAGGTACCTACATTCTCGCAATTTCCCATTTTGATTTCATCCGCTTCCATTCCATTCAGCCTAGTTAATTTTGTAGACTCACCGATGGGACTCTGGATGTACTCGATTCGATCCTTGCATCAAGAGATGTTCCGTTGATTCTTGAAATGAGATCCAAATTGCAAGATTTCATACGATTTGAGGCAGTAATGGCCCTGCGTGAGGTTAAACAGAAACCAGCATCAGCTGAGGAGAAGCTCTGTGTAGTTCAGTTCTTCCTCAGCGCATTTGCTTCGATTGGTGACGTGGAGGTGTAATACTGCTTATAGTTACTACCAATCTGTTCCTGTAGTCATTGATATACTGTACTAGATAATAATTATTTCTTGCTCTAAATAGTTATAGGCTTCCGGGTACATACAAACACTCAGCTCATGTGGCATATATATTTAAATCGTTTACATCCTCATGTATGCAAAATTGTGCATGAATATTACAGTTTTCCATTTGGAGTTGATATCAACCTACTCTCTTTATTACCACACATACAGGTTGATTGGCATTCATACAGCATTTACTCCTCAGATTTTACTTTCAAAAGTACAATATTTGGATTTTGTAATGTGTACTATTTTTATGGGATTTAGTACCAGTATAAGCAAGTATGGGCTGTAAGGTACAGAAGTATAAGTTCCAGCTCAAAATCTCTTTGCTATTTTGTTTTTGTTTTCTTTCTTATCTTAGTTATTTATCAAGTTGAAGTGCACAATTCAAGATATTAAATTCTAGAAAGTATTTCATAGGTTAAGATCTGTTTATATTCCTTCCCTTTAGTTGCTGACATGAGAAAAGAAATGCAAAATTCTTGTTGCTAGAGTTGCTTGGCTCTGAAGTATGATGCATTAGTTCTTCGAGAATCAAAAAGTATTGAAGAAAAGGAGCTGGGAGTTGCATACCAGGAATGGGTTACTTTTGCAAAGGATTCACTTGACAATGGATTTTACTCTATTGCTGAAAAGGTTGGCAAATTTCTATACTTTTTGTTTTCTTATGTACCCTAAACACAAAACCAGGACACTCCTGTGTCAAAGGCTGCTACCATAACAAAATATGATCCATAATATCTACAAACTTCTCATGGATCATGAATCCAATTTCTTTAAAAAGACTAGCTAAAAATAAAAGAAACATTTTTTTCCTCAGTTTCAGAATATGGGGGAGAGATCTATAGGGTAATTTGGGTATTATTTTGAAGAAAAAGAAAGAAGAGTGTATTTACCCTAATTTAGAAAAAAGAAGGCATGGATTTTCTTGTACAGAGAAGTTTATATAATATTATTGGTTTTAAGGGCATGCATGGAAATTTCTCTCTTTATTGCTGCAAAAAGGTTGTATTGTAATCATGTTTTGTATTAATTTACAAGTTTGCAAGTAAACATTTTCTGTCACTGCTAAAATTGAAGGGATTTGGCAATGCCTTAAAATGCATTCAATCTGGTATCACCTCAGGGGTCGGTACTGGCATCACCTCAGGGGTAGGTACTGGCCCAAAGTGCAATGATGTAAATGACATCAAAAGGCTTCGAGAATTTGCCTCATAACTAGCTTCATCACATTCAGGTATCAGTTTCATTGACCATGGTCTAACTATGTTGTTGGTTCTAGTACAATTAAATTAACTGGGAAATAATATGCTAAGCAGTTACATTGCAATGCTTGCATTCAGTTCAAACACAGTCAAGCCAATACATGAAGAGAAAAGCTGACAGAGTAGAGGCCAAATGGGGTCTCCAATTAGTAAAACCAAAGCATGTAGGAAACAAGTAACATATTAAAGGGTTGGGTTGGATTCTATTTCAGATCAGATGAAATCCAAAGAGAACTGGATTATTCCTATTGCGTCAATTGACGCAGAAGGGTCTATTGATGTTGCGTTACAATGTCACGAGCCACGAGGGCAAAAGGCCCAAGAGAATACTGGGCCGCTGGACAAAGTTCATAGCAAGCGATACAAGGCCCTATATTTTATGAATTAATTTGACCAAACTTAAGTTGTTAAATTGGAACGTTAGGGATTGGAATTTGGGAGACCCAACAAAATGTATTGTCGTAAACTATCATTTTCTTTTCCTATTTATTATTATTTCATAAAACAAAAACAAAAAATAGTAGTATTAGAGGAGGAAAATGCATAGAGAAGCACACCATGGGCACGTGGAATGTTTCTTCTAACAAGCATATATTCAAACTGGGTTGGATTAACTTTCTCTGTTTCTCACTCACTACATTCATTCAACATTTTGATGGTTGAATTGATTGTCATTATATATATATGTATATATATAGCTTCAAAATTTGCCCAAGTATTTGACTATCAATGCTCACCGTCACATAATTGATAATTCAAACTAGGTTTGGGAGGTTTGTAATTTGAAACAGACGAGGCTTGTTTGTTTGTTTGTTGATCCCTTCACTTCCAAGTTAGAGCGAGAAAATTGTAGAGAGAGAAAGAGAAAGAGAAGAAGTAAACTTAGAACGTGCATGCAAGCTAGTCGGCACCTAAAATTTAAATAAAGGACTAGCAATTAACAAGCTAATCCAGATTTTCTGAATCCTGAGTAAGCTACATTGTTTTATTTGTCAACAGGGAATTAATTAAAGGCCTTCATGTGCCATATGGCAGAGACACACCACATAGTTGCTTACATTTATCCTGGCATTAAAAATCTGAAGATTTAGAAAGACAGTGAGGAGAGCGCCTTGAGACCAGAGCTGCACTTCTTCCACATGATGACATGACATTTGTCAATGGCGGTGCGACATGTGACGACAAAAATTGGTGGGTCCCATCTGTCAGTTAAACGGTTTGATTGAACTTTGTTTTGATTTTGTTTTTCGTTTACTGGCCAAGGGCCAAGGCCAAGCCGGTGGAAGCGCGTACACGTGTCATGGTACTATTGGCGATGTGATCACATCTTCTCCAGTTAAACACGTGTGCTGGATATACCCAATCTTCCTCTTTATGAATCAGAATCACTGTTTGCAATTTAATTCATAGCTGGAAGCCTGGAAATCGCTATATTCTTGTCATGTGCGTAGGACTCGAGAGTTGTTTTTACATGCCATATGATTACGCTAGCATCACATTAACAAAAACAAATATCACGAAATTGATATAATAATATAATAATCTTCACATGCATCATGCATGCATCTTGTTCATCCGTTTCCAGATCAAGCAATTAATTTTTAATTTATATATATCCAATATGATTGAAGGATTATTCTTAAAAAATACCTCACATTATTGTTAATCCTATGGAGTTAAATGCCATGCCATGCCATGCCTAGGTAGTTCAGCCAAGACCTATATATGCTCCCATTTCCTGATTTTGATAGGGGAACACCATAATATGAACTATCTATAAAACATGAATTATAACTCATTTAAATTAATAAATATTATACTTTTGGTATATATCAATGTTTGTTTCTACATATAATAATCTTCACATGCATGCATCTTTTTCATCCGTTTCCAGATCAAGCAATTAATTTTTAATTTATATATATCCAATATGATTGAAGGATTCTTAATTAAACCTATATATGCTCCCATTTCCCTCATCTCTGAGGCCGGCATAGGCAGCAAGAGAAGAAAATTTATTAGGGTAATAGCTCCGTACATTCTCAAACTTTTTATTTGTGATTAATTGATTTCTGAATTTTTAATTTTAACAAATATCCTCGTGGACTACTAAATCTGTAATAAATTATCCGATAGTTATTTAACTTATAATAATTTATTTTTAATTGTAAAATCATAAAAATAACTTTGTATGCTTATACCATTAAAGATTTAATATTTAATTTTATATACTTTTAATTTATCATTTTTAAGAACACCACAATATGAACGATCTATAAAACATGAATTATAACTCATTTAAATTAATAAAGGTATATATCAATGTTTGTTTCTACATATATAACATTTTCCTTTAAAGATATAGACAAGCTTTTGCTCAAGTTGAACTCGATCCTTGGTGCAGTTCTAATTGAACTCATTTCATTAAAAATTGTGGCTATAACTATATATAATTCACTATGAACGTACACATGTATTGGGACAGTTATATCATGCACACTACTAGAATTTACTATATCAGTATATGCATATCATTATCTTGTGGGTACTTTTATATTCATGCTATTAAAATTTATATACACGCTGATACAATAAATTTTAGTAGTAATACTTTGGATCTAGGAGTTCAATTAGAACAACCGAACGTATGACTCATAAAAATTGAATATAATTTTATCAATTTTTAGAACATAACACATTACTATCATTTTTAAAATGCGGGATAGACAAATTAATGAAAGGGAAAAATAATAAGAAATTCATTATATAGACAGCAATCAATTATTGGCATGTACGTGCCTACCTAAATTTTCTTCCTTCTTTGCGAAACTAAAACATGTTTCACACTTATAAGCTATGGTGTGCTTAATTATTAAGCAACGACCATATATATTCATTATTAAGTAATTCATGTCTGTGATAAATTCCTTAATTGTGTGTATACAAGCTGTCACTGCAAGAGCACAGTACATCTTCAACTTGGATCGATTTGTCAATGATACCGCAATGGCAGTAAAAAAAAATTAATTAATTAATTAAATAATAGTTAGGAGGGCTAGTGAAACGAGAATATTTAAGTATATTTTTATACATAGTCAAAAGAACTCTCTCATGAGTTCACTTGAATCCATGCTTATATAACTGCAGAGGTTATAAACAACTTTTATTCAAAATTAACTGATATTTAAACCAAGTCGTACTAGGAAAAAAAGAATTCTACACTCTCTTCTCGATAGTCGATATAAGTTTGACTCGTTAAATGAACTGATATTTGGGTCGGCTCCCTTATTAAATTAACGAATCTGAAACTAATATTTTTGGCTCGTTAAATGAATGATCTGATCTAAGTTTAATCTAACTAAGCTTGATTTGCCTTGTTTACATTCTATTGGATTTTTAAATGGGATAATTTGCACATTTTTTTTGGTAAATAAAATTAAAATATAGGAAAATGGTAAGAGAAACCTTTTTTTTGCGCGCTGCTAGGCTGAACCGAGTTCAAAACTAGGTTTCAGGTATTAGGATCAAATTTTAAACTCGGTCTCAGATAATTTTTTTACAGTTGTCTGTATATCTGCAGGTCATGAATACTGATTGTCTCATCGACAGAAAATGTACACGTGACATAAATATCATAACCCACGCTGTTGAAGTATTTAGAATTTAACATCTGTGATACATGTTGATCAGTAATATTATCGTCTCTACAATATGAACGATAAACCCTACTGTTAGTGTATTTTAATTTTATAGTAAAAAAATAATAGTCCAAATAGGAATAAAAACATACAATATTGATAAAAAAAGAGTGATAAATACGAACCTGGAGTGGATATGTTGAAAGACACATTTTCAGTTCGAAACTCTTACAACAGTAACAATGACGATTTTGAAGAAATAACTGAAAAAAGATGAAGGAGAAGACTGCTGAGTGTATGGTATTATATAAATAAATTATCTGAGACTGAGTTTTAAACTAGGTTCATGCTTTCTGCTGCTTTTTAATAGAAATATATAGACAATTGTAAAAAGAATTACCTGAGATTGAGTTTGAAATTTGATCCCGATACCTGAGATTGAGTTTCAAACTCAGTCCAAACTAATAGCACATAAAAAAGAGTTCCTCTTATCATTTCTCTATTTTTTTTTATTTATCAAAAAAATTTGAATAATTTGTATGACTTATAAAGCAATAAATTGAAACTTAAATGTGAATCTTGACGTGATTGAATGGTAAATTAATTTATCCATCAAATAATTTTTTTGATTGGATGCTGATCGGATATACTCGGCTCCCATCTCAGAAAGGACAAGTAGATGGAATTTAAAAAATGTTAATGATAGTTTCCAAAATTTAAAAAGATGACATTCTGGTTATTATTAATTATTTGTTAAGTGAAGGCACCAACCGCCTCACTTCCTCTGTAGTCTGTATATATAAATAAACAAAGCGTCACATCTTCTCTTCCCCTTTCTCCTTCTTTCCTTGACACAAAATTAATAAAGAGAGAAACTAAGAGGCAAAGAATGGGAGGAAATTTACCATGCGCCTCGTGCAAACTTCTGAGGAGGAGGTGCGCAAAGGAATGCATCTTCGCTCCATATTTCCCCCCAGAGGATCCCCACAAGTTCGCCGTTGTGCATAAGGTCTTTGGGGCTAGCAATGTTAGCAAGATGCTCCAAGTATGTACCTATATACTCTCTCTCTCTCTCTCTCTCTCTAACACACGAACAGAGCATATAAACACATGCATGTTATATCTGAAGTGCATTAAGGGGCTGTTTTTCCTCGAAATATCACATAACAATGTTAAAAAAGTTAAATATCAAAATTTAGTGGTAACTTTGTATTAGCATCTCTGTTGCTTCATACTTAATTATAATTTTGACCTTATTTTTATGTTTATAGAAAAAAAAATGCTTCATCTTTATAAATCACTATCAAATATAATCTCCTGTTCCTAATTATATATCTTGGAAAATTAATATATAGGATTTGCCGGTTCACCAAAGGGTCGATGCTGTTAGTAGTCTCGTCTATGAAGCAAATGCGCGGATTAGGGATCCGGTATATGGTTGTGTTGGAGCCATATCATACTTGCAACACCAGGTTTCCCAGCTACAGATGCAACTCGCGGTGGCGCAAGCGGAGATACTTTTCATGCAGATGCAAAATCAGGATTCACCACCAACATCATCCTCGCTGGTGTTGGTGCAGAAGCAATCAGTTGATGAGAAATCATTTCTTTTGCAAAATGGATTTGGTGGCAATTTTGTTCCTCAAGTATTGAATAATGTGAATTCGTTCCCCTCTGGTAATGTGCTGTTCCCACCACAAGAGCAGCCACTAAAGAGAGAATCTCTTTGGACGTGAATGGATGAAAAAAAAGTAGTGAAATTTCAAGTTTCACTTACTTTTTTTTTATATATAATTTCCTTGCTTCTCATCCTCTTGTTCGCCCCTTTGTCCTTTGTTTTTTTTTAAGTTCAAACATGTCTGCCTTTTGGATAAGAGATAAAGAGGAGAAAGAAGCAGGGATTCTCGTTTATTGAATAAATAACTTGAAATATCATAAAGTTCCAATAAATAAAATATATAGATGCTTAATTTATTTCATGGTCTTTGGTTTTCTTTCGTTTGCCACCGAGATAACAAGACGCACAGGGGCGGACATAGCTATCGCCAGGAGGGGTCAGTTGACCCCTCTGGATTTTGAAAAATAGTGTTTTTAGATTAATATTTTGTTAATCTGACCCCCCTGGATTATCTGATTATTTTTCATTGAGAAAAAATATTTAATATCACGGATAATGAAAAAATTATGTAAAATTTTTAAAATATAAAGTCTTGTAGAATAAATTTTTTTTATTGCTATGATTATTTATTATTTTTATTTTTATTATTTATTATTTTTAATATATAAAGATATTATTTTAATATTTTTATTTAGTACCCGATTAGTTAATGGATTTAAATCCGATAAGCTACTGAATCCGATTATTGACCTCCCCTGATCAAAATCCTGCATCCGCCCGTGAAGACGCATATAAGTGCAAAGTACATGGTCCTAATTTTTTTTACTTCTTTGGTCAATCAAGCAGTTCCTCAGAAAGGTATTTAAATAATTACAATTAATTTGATAATATGTAGTTCCGGAGTTGAAAATGGTCATGTGATACATATTGATACAAGGATCGTAATTTGGGATAACTAGTAGATCTAGTTGTCTTTTAGATAATGCAAATTTTATAGTGAAATATTAATAATAATTTTGTAATGCAAAAATAGTAATTTATGAAAATAAATACCGCACAATTTAAGAAATAGTCTTTAATGGAAGTCCGTGAGTTATAAACTTAAATGGACAATTATGAAATTTAAGAATTTGACTCTCATCTTTTTGATCTCACAAATTTTTTTTTTTTGATAATTTCTCTCTAAAAAAACACGCTGAAGCGTAAAATAAATGTGAATTATTTTTTAACATTTTACGGACTGCGTTATTGCTTTTCAAAGAAATTAAGCGAATAAGATTAGCGCATTTCAGTTGCACACTCTCATCTCAAATGAAAATCGACTGTTTTTTTTTTCTTTTAATATTAGAACGATTTCACTCATGTTTCAGTTGTTAGTGGACTACTGGGCCTCTATTATTTCACTGGGCCCAGTCTGGCTCTCTATTTTTTAACATTTTCTGGTTCAATGATATACGCTTTACAAACTTCTTTTCTATATACTAATTCAACTTGTCTTTACAATATTAAAAAATGTTATATAATTAAAAAATATTAAAAAATGTTATATAATTAACTTGTCTTTACAATACAATAACTCGTCGCAAAAAAATAAAAACAAAAAAAAATCCAAAAACTTAACATGTAAGTTTCATCTATATTCCTCAATATTTAATAGCGGCTCAATTAAATTGAAACATAAGTTTGATTAATTATACTCATCCAACAATTTAATATAATTTATCCTGATTTCTTATAAAAAATTTTGAGGTCATGATATAAGTATAGATATAGAATAACAAAATAACTATAACCGCAAGAAAATAAGAAAACATGATCACTCATCCCATTATAATCGCCAAAACAGAGCAACTTATTTTGAGTTCAAATTAAGAGAGAGCTTACACAAATGTAATGGTGTTTGCACTATCTAAAAGTCATTTGTGAAATTTCAGAAATCAAGGGTTTACTTGCAAAAATTTTGGAAACTAGTCAACTAAACAATATTTTAGTTACAATTATTGAGTCTAAATGATCAACCAGATGGTGATTTGGTTATAATTTCTCCCAAATGGAATCTATGTCTAAACAAGTCATATGAAATCTATCATCTATGATTAAACAAGAAAGTGAGGGTGGTGGTATAGATGACCATCACTTAATTCTTGCACGTTTGTCATGGAATGTGATGATTTGCAAGAGTTGATGAATGATCAGTAAAAAATAAGTCACCTAATTCTCTCTTACTGTGAAGAATGAGAAGGGTCAAGTGAATTCAGCAACAAATTTACTATACAGTTGCAAATTGAAAGAAAAGTTAGAGTAATTTGGTTAAATTTAGTGTGACTCGATTGAAGTTTGGAAATCGATAATAACTAATGTGAAATTACAGAAAACACCTTATACAATAAAAAAAACTTACATTAACGCTCATAGAACAAAGTATTTGTTCACTAATGAGACAAAGTATTAAAAAAATGAGTTAAGGTGGTTGACCGGTCTAAAAATAGATCTTAAATCTGAAACCCTAAATTCAAAATCCTAATTGTGAGAATGATATTTTTTTACAGATGAATCGCAATACTTTAATGTATAAAATCAAAAGAAATACAATTGAATATTTGAAGAGAATTTTTGGAATGTGCCTTAGAAGATATGAGAAATAGGGGTGCACTGAAGTATAATTCATATACTTAGCAATTAATTATTTTTTATTTCAGGAATCTACACCCTGCAATATCCTTGTTGAGATAGATGATAAACGATATCAGGCGGCAATCGAGAGAATTATTCCGACTGGACTCGCCGAGTATATGCACGGCTCTCCACTCTTACTCGATGAGGTCTGTGTTACTCCCGATGAGGTTAAAGATGGATTTCACCACATTTGTGTTCCGTCTCCGCTGCCAAATGGACCGGAGTGGCTCGGTGAACTTGTTGGGTTCTTTATCAAATGACCTATACACCTTATAGAGCTTTGTGAGGTATATTTTATTTATCTCTACAAATTTAAAAATTTAAAAATTATTTGTTCACTAATATGTTTAAATGTAGGATAATACACCACAAAAATTTATGTCCAACAAGAAAAAAACATTTGAGTCAGCCCTAATTTTAAAATCTCGTAGAGAGCCGTTTTTCGATGATAACACCTTACAACGTATTTCTAGATGTTCATTATTTCTGTATAAGGTGATCATGATGCAATCCATCAGTACGACTTATTTTTCTATCGCATTCTCGGAACTGTTCCGCTACGATGGTGATGCTTATGTATACGTGACGGATATCATCGAGCTTTTTAAGGATGAATGACTCAATGTCTCGATTCTACAGATTTTCTGCATGTAAGAATAGAAGCATAATATTTCTTTTAGAATTTTAATAATTTGAGGAATAATTATTGTATATATTGTAGGGTTTTCCGCAATACGTGCAAGAGTTTCTTGACTGAGAACTGTAAATTTATCTATCCATATTTTTGTATGGAAACACAAGTTCAAAGTGATATCGAATGCACGGTCAATTATTTGGGACAATGCTTTGTTAAATGCGAGAATCCAAACTCCTACATGTTTCTTCCGTACATTGAAAAGTTAGAACTTCAAAACTTAATTAATTTGCTTATTTATCTATTGCTTAATCTCTCCATATTAATATGTATAAATTGTAAGGGGCATTGAATTCTTTTGATTGTGCGGCTCAAACCCTCTGTTGTTTATGTCGTGGACTCATTGAATCGTGAAGATGAGACATATATTATCCAAGCAGCGTTAAATACGTAAGTTTTTCTTGATAAGAGGAGGTCTTTGACGGGGTACGTCTTTACCCTTGGTGAGTGTGCAATTAGTTGGAAGTCTCAACTTCAACCAACCGTTGCACTCTCAAGTACCAAAGCCGAATACATGACAATTACGGAGGCTATTAAAGAGGCTATTTGGCTCAAGACATTTGTTGGTGAGTTGTGTTCTTTTGTTGGCCCCATTGTGATGTTTTGTGATAATTTGCGGTTCATTTGATAAAAGATCGTATGCATCATGAGAGGACCAAACATATTGATATCCGTTACCACTTTGTGCAAGATGTAGACTCGGAAGGTAAGGTTCTTGTGAAGAAGATTGGTATGGAGAAGAACCCAGCGGACATGCTCATGAAACCTCTTCCAATTATGAAGTTCAAGCTTTGTAAGAATTCGGTGGCGATTTATTGCTAGTTTTATACTAGTTTGTTTCTACTTTATTTACTTTTGGTTCTAGCCTTGTGCTAGTTTGATGCTAGATTTTGCTAGTTGTATTTTGTGTTAGTTTATGTTTATTATTAGTTTGATTTAGGCGCAATTTGTCTCAAAGTGGAGATTGTTATATTATGACCCAAATTATCTTTGGATCCAATGAGCCACATTTTATATCTATTATATGTAATAGACTCTAAGAGAAACAAAACGACAGAGATTCATTACCTTCCTCATTGTCTCTCTCACTCTTTGGCTCTTGCTCTTCTTGTTCATTTCCATTTCAAACTCTAGAAAACATAACAACAATCGTGATCCTATTTGAGCGTTGGATTATCCTCTTTGTGGCGCTCATTGTCCTCTTTAATCCCATTCCGCGCTACCACTTTTATTAACTACCATCTCAAATCAAACCATCAAATTGTTATTTCGTACTAATTAATGACGCCCTTTGATGAAAGTGGGAAATAAATAGATTTATCATGCAGGAAGTCCAACAAATGAAAACTATGTTAGAACAAAATAAATGAAGAATAAGGGGCAAAATAATTCACAAAGAATGATCACACATCTTTTGTATTTTTCTTCCTAAATAATGCCAACAAAGCACATCATCTGAAAGCTGATTGGAAGATTTCTACATCTTTTGTAAGGACGCGTATCCTTTTAATAATTATCTAATAATTAATATTTCTCATATGTCCCACTATTCATAATTTATCATTGCTAGTTAATTAACGACAACTCGACAAGTAATGAGACATTTGTCTTATTAAGCTCTTCAAGTGTTATTTTGACGTGATCTACTGCTTGCTGAAAGCTCCACATGATCAAGAGGGCAGATATATAGTAATATATAAATATTTTTTCAATAATTATTGTAGCAAAAAAGAACTGGGAAATAGAATTCAGCTCACATACCATGTCATAATTCTTAAATTCTTTCAAGTTTTTGTTTTTCTCCTTGGTGCCTGTATGCAAGGGCGGATTCACTTCATAACAAGGGGCAGCTGTCCTTTAGATTTTCAAAAATAGTGTTTTTCGGTAATTTGTCTTCTCCCTCCGGAAATTTTTTTTGCCCCCCCCCCCTCCGAATTGTCTGATTAATTTTATCGAGAAAAAAATATTTAATATCGTGCATAATGAAATAATTATACAAAGATATCAAAATATAAAATTTCGTAGACGGAAACTTTCTTCATCAACTTGATTATCTATTACTTTGAGCTTTATTTTGTTGTTATTTTTATTATATAAAATATTATTATTTTAATAAATTTTTTATTAGGTAAGAATATATATTTAATTATTAATTTTTTATTTAGTACCCGATTAGTTAATGAATTTGAACCCGATAAGTTATTACAATCCGATAATTACCCCTAACCAAAATTATTCATTCCGCCCCTGCCTGCATGCAATTAACGCAATGTTCTCTTGGCAGGGCATTATATATAAGACTATTCTTTTTATTTTATTTTTCTTTCAATTTAAAAAAAAAAGAACGTTTGCATTATTTTGTTTTATTCTTTAATCGAATGTTAAATCTCTTATATAATGAACAGTGAATATCAAAATTATATCGTAAACACAAGCAAAGTAAGTTTGCAATAGCTCCCAATTAGCAATGAGAAATTAAGCTTTTGGTCCATGATCTATCTGTCCTTCCTAACAAAATTAAACTAACTCCATTCTAAATAGTAGAAAATGTATGTTTTTAGCTTTGACATTGTCTCTTCTCTTTGGAATTATTAATGAATAATTAATATAAACTCAATCTAGGACGAACAAATGAGATCTAGGTGTAACCAATTATTGTTAAGATGTTTGTGAGTTGCGAGTGTACCCGGTTGATTCGTTCTTATTTATTTATTTATTGAAGTTGATGTCGACATGCACTAATTAAGAATATGAATTAGAGATGTATATGTTGAGATTAGGAAGCAGTTATACCAATCATGTAATGACTTGCTAAAGACAGAAGTGCAGCATTTGTTGTGAAGATAGATGGTTGGTTCAAGGTTCAATGCATTTTGTTTGAATATTGCTTCCCAACATTATTTTAATTTAGCTCCTAGAATTTTATAAATTTTATAAATTTCTAGTGCATATATACTTCCTTCACAAAGTAATTAAGAACTATAAAGTCTCGTCCTTTGACCTTCCTTTATTTATATATGTTTCAATCTGAATAAAATTTGATACACATCGAATCCAAATAATTTATAATATATCTACAATTTAATTTTTTAAATTTGAATAATGTTTCTTAAAGTATATGTTAGATGCACGCTAAATTAAGCATGTCTATTATAATTAATAGAGGTTCAAATTTACAATTAAATTGCACAACAAGACGAGTACTGAAGGGTCTAATATAGATGTCTGATTGATTGGTGTTTTTGTTTTTTCCCAACTCCTTTTGAGATATAATTCATATATAATTTCCTCTTGTTGGTGGTTAATTAGCAGAGTTCATGTCATGACGCGAATCGCGATCGATTGGACTTTGTTTTTTTGTTTTTCAAAACGAATTGTACGACAATGTTAACATAATATATATATATATATATATATATATATATATATATATATATATATATAGTGCAGTGCAGTACGAAAAACTGATGCTCTTCACCAGAAGCTTAAAACAAAAGTAACAAGTATTTACTGGCATCACGGGTCCCACCATTTTCTTTGCCTAATCTCCAATTGAATCACTGATTCAATCTCCGCCACTTAACTGGGAATATATTACCGAACAAAATGATGGAAAATAATGTAACGAAGGAATTTAATTTAATTACAAATGCTATTTCTGGGTGTTAGTTAAAGCTCAGTGGGTAGACGAGGCTTAAGTGGAATTTAACATTTCGATTAAAGAGAGAGGTTACAGATAGCTGAATTGAGCACCTCGCTTCTACATATCAATGGGAAAGTCCAAAATTAAAACTGAATCTACAAACTAAAAAAAAATATTCAAGGTCTGGGACCAATTGATATCAGTCAAACCACAAAAGAAAAGGAAACATGACAAAATAGAATAATTTATCTTACGGTGTAACTGTAACCTCGTGTTGCTTGTAGCTTGCCTTAAATTACATTACAGCCCTTCTATGGAAAATTTGCACTTTTTATATTTCTCCCATGGTGGGAAAATTGAACCTTCCTTTCTACCAGCTGCGGTGTGAACCTTACACTATTCCAACGTTAACTGCACCAGTACAGCTTCAAGCAGATTGCCTGAACTCAGCCAGTTGTCATCTGGAGGAAAGACATCATTGTTCTCAAAAAGGTCGGAGAAACTGATAAAATATTATATTTGTCATATTATGACATTCCTTCCCCCATTAGAAATTACCAAAAAGAATCAGTGAAGAGAACCTTCAACTACAACACCTAGACAAGGGATCAGTGCGCAGATTTTATGAGTAAAATGTCATGATATCATCATGATTAAACAAAAGGGATCAGGATGTCAACTATTATATTTGAATATACATGAAGGTTTTTACTGAAATATCCAGTTATTGCAAATTGGAGAAAGAAAAACATTGTTAATCTGATGTCGAAAAAAGAGCCCCATCAAACTGTCCTGCAATGCACAAAATCCACAGAGAAATCTGACTACCTTCACACAAAAGAATAATGAAATCCAAATAGAATCTGTTAAAAAACTTGATCCATATACCTGCATCCAGATTATTAGGGAAATTAAATAATCTGAAATTGTGTCGCCTTCTGAGTCAGTGAAGAATTTATCAGTTGACAGAGTTGGCATCTTGCCTGCATACCAGAAGTTCTTGCATAATCTTAAAATAATGCTGCTATAGGTGTTGTATGATTTGATCTGTTGAAAGTCATGATCATGAATGAACAGAGGTCATAGTTGGAAAGTACAGTAGCGCAAAAATCCAATTCTGGTACTAATCACCGACACTTGTCAAAAGAGAAATAAATTAAAAAATAATAATAATGAGAAACTCAGAAAAGAACTTTTTTTTAGTACTAAAGATAGGATTCTAAGCTGGCCACCTTTAATTATCAATAAAGGACCCCATCAGAAAAGATTAAGCCAATGACAGTAGTATTTTTAACATATCTCCATTAGAGAAGAAATTTTAACAAATTACAGTTTTGGCCTTCATATATCTGTCATAACTTTTGAAAACAGTTTTTCCCTCATATCTGTGACAAATTACTATTCTGTTGAATTCAACATCTCAAATGTTTTTGTGAATGTTTCTTTCTATTTTCTCTTACCTCCCTTTTAGTTTAACAAGCACTTTCCAAAAAAAATCTGTATCCTCCTTTTACTGGTGCTTGGGATTGGCTATATCTTCAAGTAGTAGGCAAAATTAAAATTTTGAAAAGCTTCATTTCTCAAATAAAAATTAGACAAACAGATAGCTCCAAAAGAATGACAGATAAATACCTGCAAGATGTATCACCACAGTAGTTATTTGCAGTACACACATGGCATGCAAGTGTTAGCACAGTGCTCTTCTACTCCTCTGGATTCACACTTGTGGAATGTTGGGTTGGAATTTTGTTGTGTCAGCATTGTCCAGCAGTAAAATTAAACTAAAAAAGTCCTGTATTTTGAGAAAACAATACATGAAAAAGGAAATATCCGTTAAATTTAGAATACAACTCAACCGTTTGTAAGAACCCCTAATAGAATTCAGAAATTGGTTCAGTACCTTTTGATTACAAAGCTGTAAATTATGAAGCATTATGTATCCCTATTTCCCGCATTTGGTTGTCTTAGCAACAAAAGTAGCGATCCTCCTTTATGTAGAGAGCTCAATGCCATTTGAGCGGCTAATGGACTTGACTTTCAGAGGGGGTGGTAATCTGGTAGCTCCTCCAACAAATCAACTTTTTGATTATTAGCTCTTCAATGACGGTTAGGCCTGCCAGTGTTGCAGGCAATGACTTCAGAGACATTGCATCCCAGATTGTCAAGATCCTTAGAGATGCAGGTAACTCTGGGGGCTCCTCCAGCATATCAGCTTTCTAGATGTGCAGCTCTTTAAGAGAAGTGAGCTCCGCCATTGTAGCAAGCAACGACTTCAAAGAACCTGCATTCCATATTCTCAAATTGCTGAGGGTACTGCTATTTTGCAGCAACCGTTGCTCTGGTAATGTGTCCATTGCCAAACATTTCCTGCTGTCCAGTTTACTGACAAATCTCAAGCTTCTAAGTGGTTCAATCAGAAGGAGAGAAAGGGGACCAATATTCAGTTCATTGATCTTCAATGAAACCAAGTTACTTCCTTCTAGGTTGACAACATTTGCTTGTCCCCCAGCTAAATGATCAACAAGCATGTCACATCTAGTGATAACCAACTTGCTGAGAGATCCAAATGATTTTTTTTAGCACGGAATGCGAGTAATGTTTGCACAATTTTTAACTGCAAGTTCAGAGAAAGAATTGAGAAATGATGCAGACTCTAGAAATATCACATCATGTTCACCACAATTTTCAATGGAAAGGTTTTCCAGTGTGAGAGGCAGGAGGTTGCTCTGGTTATCAACTGCCACCAGCATTGAGCAATCCCTTATTGTTAATTCCGTTAGTGATACAAATTTCCCAAATGCACCTACTGATAGCTGTACAAAATTACTGCAATTTCTGATGTACAAATTCTTGATAGATTGAAAGCCTATGTATTCTTGCTGTGTATAAATCCATTCAATGATGTTAAGTTCGGACAGTTCCATATGCGCACTTCCCTGAGTGACAATTTCAGTGTTTGTGCTGATTGGCCACTCTTTGAGTCAGATTTCTGTTATATTCTGGAAGAGCACTCACTGAAATATTATGCATGTCCAGTATATTCAGAGAAGTGGCAGATTAGGAAATCTAGTAAGGTTAGGGGCAATGCAAAATTTTGAGATTTTTCATCTTCATTATGTTAAAGTTCTTCTCTTGATTCATTCCTTGTGCCTCTCCTAGAAACAAAATTTCGACAAGCTTAGGAACTACCGGATACTCAAGCATTCAAGAGATCCAAATGAATTTCTTGAGATGGTGAGAGATGTAACATTTGTACAACAGACGCATCCAAATACTAATCTCTGATAAAGGTTTGTTCTTGTCATAAAGAAAGTATGTACTGGACTTGTTGAAAGAAACAAGAAAATTAGATGCTAAACCTACCAATGTTCCTATGGATTGCAATAAAAAACTAACTGCTGGTGGTGAAGTACTTGAAAATGTTAGACAATTTCAGCGAATAGTTGGTAAGCTAATTTATTTAACTATCACTAGACCTGACATTGCTTATTCTGTGAGTTTTGTAAGTCAATTTATGCAGAAACCAGCAAAGGAGCACATGGAACTAGTTAATCAAATTCTGAAGTATTTGAAGAATGCACCTGGAAGAGGGATTTTGATGAGGAACAATGGCAATGTTGACATAACTGGATACAGTGATGCAGACTGGGCAGGCAACCCAATCGACAGAAGGTCAACTAATGGGTATTGTACGTTTGTGGGAGGAAACTTGGTGACATGGAAAAGTAAAAAGCAGGCAGTAGTGGCTCGGTCTAGTGCTGAAGTTGAATACCGCGCAATGGCAGATGCTACCAGTGAGATTGTGTGGCTGCGATTACTTCTTCAAGACCTGGGTTACAACATGAATGGTAAACCAACAAAACTATTTTCCGACAATCAAGCAGCAATTCATATTGCGTCAAACCCTATTTTTCATGAGAGAACAAAACATATTGAAGTTACATGTCATTTTGTTCGTGAAAAGGTTCTTGACAAAACCATTGAAACCCCATTTGTTCGCAGCAAAGACCAATTAGCAGATATCTTTACCAAACCGTTGCCAAAGGGTGTGTTCTGTGAATTAAGGGACAAGTTGACCTCAAATATCATTTTCGGTTCAACTTGAGGGGGAGTGTTGCAATATGTGTGTCAGGATAACAATCAATCCAATATCAATCAGATCTAATCATAGAAGGAAAGATGCTCTGGAATGGTGTTGAGTATATTTTCTGTGGGCAATAATATTTTTCTCTGAATAGATTAGATTTGATGTATGTAGCTGAGCTGTATAGGATTGAATATAGAAAAAAATATTTGTGCACATCAATGGTATTCGTACAAGATAAAAAGAGGTGTTGTGTCTTCCTTAGTTTTTACACTAATGATAATTATCTTGTAACATGATATTTGAGATTAAATAAAATTTGGGAGGGTAGGGAGTTTTTTTGGGAGTCCTTGTGTTCTTTCATTCACAAACTTATTTCAGTCAATTTCTCGATAGCTTGTAGATCAAGGTCGCATTGCTGTAGAAACCCATCCATGGATATTAACGGGGGACACATTTTTATTTCTAATTCTCTGAGTGATGATTTTAGGGATAGTGATGTGGGAATATTATTACCAGAACTTTGGTACAAACATGGAAGAGAAGTCAGGCCCACGTTCCAAACTTGAAATTCAGTTAGAGAAAGTGGCATATCAGGCAACTTGTCTAGGTTTGGATAATAAAAAATAACAAGAATTTTCAAATATGGCATTTGACAAGAAAATAGTTGGTCTTTCCACACTAGACAATTAAGTAATGTGAGAGATGACAGGTTTAAAGGGGGCGAAATATCTGCCATCCAATTAGGAGATCTTTGGCCTTTATAATTCACAATTATTAATTCCATTAGATTTGGATTGTGTTGGAGATTGTCAATGATGCACTCATGATTACTAGGATCACTATCTATCGTCCATCTCAGGAAAAGTGACATGAGATTTTCCTTTTTCAATAGGTTCGCACTTTTAGCCTTATCTGGATATATTATGTTCTCAGTATCAGAAATAAAAAGTTTGCGGAGATTGATTAGTAGTGTACCTTGTTCGTTTATAGAAAAATCTTTCTCCTGTCCAACAATGAAAGTTAACTCTTGAAGGGATGTCAGCTTGTGAATTGAAACAGGGAGCAAACATTTAAATGACTGAGATGCATAGTTTATATTAACTGATAGGTAGCGGTGTACCAAACAATTTATATCCTCCAGCAGTTGACAGCTACGATATATAGATATTTTTATCAAACGTAAATATTTCTTAATTAATTTGTTTGGAAGAACAAATGGATTCGGGATAGCACCAGAATTTGTATTAGTAATTATAACCAAACTGTGCAAATTCTCAAGCTGAGAGGCCCTTCCAATTTCACTTTCATGAATGGATATGTGTCGTATGCTGCTAGGTATCGCAACCAACCTATCATTAGATTCTACTCTACAACATTCCCCCTAGGAAATATTTTTGGGCCAATTCATGCATCAAATCGTGCATAACATAAAACTCTTTGGCATCATATGAACGTGAATATTCAAAGAATGATTTTCTCAATAGTGCTTGAAGTAATCATCTCCGATATCCTCCAACCTTTCTTCTCGACAGGATTGTTGTCAGAGAAATCCAGAAGTCATCCACATTTTGATCAACTCATTTTTTTCAAACAAATAGTCTTGAGGAAATATGCTAAAGCATGTTGGAATTAATTATTATTAATTACAACACGTATGGGCTTATATGTAATGAATATATATTATATAATGGACTGTCAAATTATACCAATAATGAAGTGATCAAATTCTATATCGGATTTATTATATGTCATGAGAAGTGGGTCATTTAATGTGTAGAATGCGTATTAATGACTTTATGATTTAGTGATGGTTTGAATTATATAAAGTCTGATAATAATACAATTATGCTATTAATCCCTGAAGAACACAACTATAGACAGTTTTCTGATTAAGCAGCGAACCCGTTAAGAGAGAATCTGGATCCGGTATGGACCCGTTAAGGTATAACTGCACTCTGTTATATGGACGTCCATATATATGCAGGGATACTGTTGGTTTTGGCACAACACTCATTTCCCCACTTTCTGTCACCCTTTCATTTTCAACAGATCCAGATCTCTCTCTTAACACTGTTCCAGAAGAGAAGAAACTGTCGACGCCGGTCCTCTCAATCACTCCATCGGATTAGAGGAAGATTATTGGAAAGGCTAAAGGAGTCTGGTGATCAACGGGGTTGTGTCTCTCTGAAAGACTGACAGCATAAATCAAGGTAACTTAATATATGTTTAGGGTTCACTAGAGGATCATGGCCATAACAGTAAATTTCTATCAATTGGTATCAGAGCCTACTCTAGTTGAATTGTTAAGATCTAATGACCGATTCAAAAATTTCTCAGAAATTTATATTTTTATAATTGGATCTGTTATTTTAATCAAATAGTTTATGAATAGTTCGGAAATTTATAGATCTGTTTGTTAGATATGAAATTTTCATAAATTTCAATCAAGATTGACAATCAGTTTCGAAAATCAAGTTTATCAGAATTCAGAAATATTTCAGAAACTGTTTGGTCAACACAGTAGTTTCCGAATTGTATAATATTTACTGTTATATTATATGATTCTGTTAAGAAAATATGAATTTCTGATCTGTATTCCGCTGCGGTTATTTTTGAAGCAGTTGCCAATTAATTATTGCAGAAGGATTTGTAGGAAGGAAGCCCGTTCAGTATTTTCATGCCTAACTCTTTTTTTGTAGAAGGATTATGAGATAGTATGACCATGTTGCCTTGTGTGAAACTTGTAATGCATGAATGAATGATGTGTGTAAGCGGCCTAAAGTGCCAATTAATTATTTTTATTTTGGTGGCTTGCATGTCACATAACATATGTATCATCCTTAGGATTTGTATAATTTTCATTTATTATTAGGCTAGTAATTTTGATAAGAATGAGAGATTTAAATTTAGAATAGGATGATGGCTTGTGAAGATGATTCTTACGAAGGAGATCATCATGCCTTGGGTCATACTATCTCGCTTATGAATTGATTATGTTGGTTGTTGTTTATTCGGTATTGATTGCATGAACTCATGAATTGATTGCATGAACCCATGAATTGATATTTAGGTTAAGCCAACATATTTGAGAAATTTATTTGGATAATGTTAAATCATTATTAAGGCTTCAGATAAAATACATTTTTTAAAATAATTAACAAAATTATTATCTTACCAAAGTAAGCTCTTATATTGGCGTTAATTATTTTTCAAGACTTGTATACGGAGGATATACATATAATATTTGATTTTTGGACTATCCCAAAGGAAAGACAACAATCACTTATTATATGTAAACAGATTGTAGTAATATATAGGTAATGGTCAATAAGTTTTAGGTGTGATTAGTTGATTGACCCAAAGGAAGGTTGACTAATTGACATCAAATGGACCGTTATATATCATTATTACGCCTAATTATCTTAGAATAATAATTGATTCCAAAGAACACTTATTATTTGAGGATACTTAGTTGATGGAATATGCCTTATTTTGATTTAATATTATAATTCAGACATTTGATTCGTTATATTACATGTATTTTTCAGCAAAAACTACTGATCTTACTGCCGGCATCAATAGCATTCCGATGCTGACGGGTTCTAGTTACAAGGAATGGAAAGATACCTTAGATATTATTCTTGGGTGTCTTGATCTAGACATAGCGTTACAGCAGGCTAAACCACCTGTACCTGCTCCAGAAAGTCTTGACAATGTTCAGAATGCGCATGCACGGTGGATGAGGTCAAATCGCTTGTTGTGCGACCCTTTTTCGCGCGCCGCCGCACCGCCGCCGGGCGATGGGTTCTGCGGAAGAAGGACACGGAGATCCCTCCCGAGCGTGCATCTGATAGGTGTCGGCTGATTCTGCCAATTAGAGATATTTGGATGCACATTCAGGGGGTTTTTTAGTGATTGTGAGTTCTTGTAGATTCCGGTGGGCGCAAGCCCCCACCGTTAATTACCCTGGGCTACGAACCTCGAGGCACCTCTGGATCTTTGAAAGAGAGAAGCAAATAGTATAGTTAAGAGATGGGCAAGTGGTCGTCTAAGTTTATAAAAACGGATCTACGGAAGATGAACCTACCAACAGACCGGTTCAATCTAGGGAAGACAAAACCTACAAACAGATCGGTTTTATCCTATGGTGGACGAACCTACAAACAGACCGGTTCAGTCCATGCCTCCTCGAGATGTAACCTTACCAACAGACCAGGTTAATCTCTTCATAGGGGGCTTGAGGTGAGTCTACATACAGACCGACTCGACCTCCGTTGATCTAGAAGATAAACCTACAAACAGACCGGTTCAATCTTAACTAGTCAACAACCAATCACACAAGATACAACTCAAAGCGCTGAGCCGGTTGATCTTGAGGTTGGTGAATCAGGAGAAGGGTGGATATGGCCCACGTGTTTCTTCTCACCGATCTTCTAGATCATGAATTCGTAGCACTAAGCCGATTCATAAACCTAGGAAACACAATTGCACACAATGTCAAACATGAAGCGCTGGGCCAGTTCAACATTGAGGCATGTGTTAGTGAAGGAACCTACCTACAGAACGGTTCACATTCACTGTTTTGTGGATGAATCTACCAACAGACCGATTCAATCTCACATTCTCGGGAAAATGAGTCAGGAGACAAACTCGTCGACGGACGAGTTCAGTCTTGCCAGCTCAAATGGTCATGAATTACTTGTTCATGACACCGAGTCATTAAGATGTCACTTCGTTCGGACATCGTAATGTTCTTCATCTTCAAAGTCGACATATCTCTCCATGCTGATGTCGTAGCTTTGGTCAATCTTCAACGAACGTCAAGATGTTCTTGTCTCGACTAATCATTCTACGTGTTGCATTACTTGTGCAAAATTACTATGTAGCCCTACACCCCTTGTGTGAGCGTATTCAATCATGAGTTACTTGCTCATGGCAGCGAGTCATTAAGATGTCACCTCTCTAGGACATCGTAATGTTCTTCTTCTTCAGAGTCGACGTATATCTTCATGTTAGTATCGTAGCTCTGGTTATTCTTCATCAAACATCAAGATGTTCTTGTCTCGATGTGTCTTCTCAGGTCGCTATCGAAGCCTTAATCTTCTCACGTCAAGATGTTCTTGTCTCAATGCATCTTCTTCATATTGCTATCAAAGCCTTACTCTTCTCACGTTGAGATGTTCTTGTCTCAACGTATCTTATTATTATTCATCAAATGTCAAGATGTTCTTGTCTCGACATATCTTCTCATATCACTATTAAATCCTTAATCATCTTACATCAAGACGTTCTTGTCTTGACTAATCGTTCTAAATGTTGTGTGAATATTCTCATGTGAGCATTTTTATTCATTTCAAAATATGCAAAGCCTATATAATACTTTCTATTATTATGCATTTATCTATTATTATTATTATTATTATTATTATTATTATTATTATTTTATTTATTCTATTTATCTATGTAGAAAATTATTTACAAAAATAATAAGAAAAGGGGTAGCTATTAACTTAGAACTTTATTTATATTTTTGGGATTTTTATAATAGCTAAAATAGTAGAATTTTATTTTTATTACCACTTAAAATAATAGAAAATAAAATGGCTATGATTTTTATTTGTATTTTTTTTTTAAAATGTTCATAATAGCTAAAGTAATAGGATTTTTATTATTATATTCTACTATTCATTATGTAAGAATCATTTACAAAATTAAAAGGTAGTTAGCTATACTATTTTACCATTATTATTTTTATTATATTTTTTTTATTTTTAATATCTATAATAGCTAAAAAGAAATCATTACTAATATTCTATTCTATTTATTATACTATTCATTATATCTATTTCTATTATTTCTATTTATTATCTATATAAAAGTACAAGATTTTTTATTACTAGTCATAAGAGGTGAAATTCATTATGTTTTTATTATAACTATTATTTTATTACATTTTATTCATCAAAAGTATATTTTTGTATATTTGTATAAAAATAACAAAAGAAATACAATTCATATTATAAAACTATATTATCATTCTTTATTATGAAAGAAAATGCATTTTACTATTTATTACCATGGTATTATATTTTTGTATTTTTGTGCTATTTATTTATTATTCTTTTTACAGGAAAATATCAAGAAAATATCAATATGATATCTATTATTGCATATATATT
The DNA here is from genome assembly GCA_964058805.1 of Schoenoplectus triqueter. Classification (NCBI taxonomy): domain Eukaryota; kingdom Viridiplantae; phylum Streptophyta; class Magnoliopsida; order Poales; family Cyperaceae; genus Schoenoplectus; species Schoenoplectus triqueter. The sequence goes on from CAXKVV010002148.1 coordinate 192,108, forward strand.
TTTATCAAAGAATATAGCTAATCTCATCATTTATTATAGTATATTACTATCACTATTATAATTTCATGGAAAATCATTTGAAAAATTACTAAAATATATCTAGTTATTATTTATGATTTTTATTTGTATTTTTGGAATTTTTGTAGTATTTAAAATGACAAATCAAAGCTAAGTCAAATATACCAATATATGTAATGTATTTTGCTTTTAAATTGTTTTATCATGATTATATTTCTAAAACTGGAATATTATTGTATAGAAAAATAGTATGAAAAATAAGAAAATTTTAGAAACAAATTCGAGTCAATTTGGAGTTCAATAGCATTTTCAAATCATTTATTTACTCCATATTATCACTATTCTGTTATTATTTAATTAATGGGCTTAATCTGGGCCGCCAGATCTGCTCCAAGATTGGCGCCTAGTTTATTCAAATGTTTCATTTATATGTGGGCCGTTAGATCCAGTTGAGATACGTATTTGATATATGTAAGGCCCAGATCCTTTCTTGGTTTAATAATTGAATTTCCCGATGGATCCTGTCTGTTAATAGACCTCAAGATTAGTGCGCGCTTCAAGGTTCGTGCCAACGGATCTCTCGTCTCTTCCAAGCCGTTTCCATGTCAGGATTCGCGCTGAGCAGCGCTTCCGGCGATCGGAGTACCTCTTCTACGATCAGGTCAGTACCTCTGCATCGTCTTGCCTTGTAGAGTTCCTTTGCGGTTCTTGATCGAGAATCCATACGGTGAAAGATGTCGCACAGTGGTACCGGTCAATGCATCAATTAGAATTGGTACCGAGATGTTTCATTCACCAAATTCAACAGAATTAATCGTAGTTTTTAACAATTACAAGATCGATGAGCATCGCCTTGATATATTATCATGTTTTGAAGCAATTTGATTGACTCCTCTTGAGCTAGTAATGGTGCAGGACCACCTCATCATTTGTCAATGCACAGTACCAATTGGTACCGAGTCGTTTTTTTGCCAAATTCGCTAAACTTAATCGGTTTCTTTCATAATTACAAGATCAATGAGTGTCGCTTGAATGTAATAAGCTGATCTTAGATGACTATGAAGGATATCATTCAGTGACAATTGTGTTGGAGCACTTGTGATTCAAGAATGGTACCGATCGGTACCATTTTCAATTTCTTACCAACTTGAAGCATTCACTAACCATAATTATTCAATTAACACCCCTCAGGCCTAAAGGCACACCCAGCTTCAGCTAGGGCCAGTGGCTCACTGAGATTGCAATAGTGTTAATCGATTTAGCAATATACTGTTCTATTATCAGATTAAACAATTCCAATACAAAATTGCAAAGCCTAAGTTCCTAGCTGAATGAATCATGCAATTGAAGTGATTAAGAGACAGCAAGTTCATACCTTAAGTCATTATGTGAATGGATACAAAGAAATTAATCAAGAAATGAAAATTTACCATGGAAACTCTATAATTATGCATTCTTAGCATTTGTGATCAATCCAGGCCTAAAGGCTCACCAATTACTTTGTAATTGGGCCAGTGGCTCACTGGATATTATGATATTATTCAACAATTAATTCTAATAACAAGAAATGGCAAAATCAGAAAAGAAATAAAGGAGATTTTAAGAAAATAGACCCCAATAGCAAAATTGGTCAAGAAATTCTCATAAAATGTATCAAATAGCAAAGATTCCAGAGGAGATAACAAAAATATATGCTAATTAACCCAATTCATACGATTGATTACCTCAAGCTTTGACAGAAATTTCAATTATTCGAATTCTTCTTATTAGCTCTTAATAAAGACTCTCTCTTTCCTCTGTGATCACTATTGGGTGTATATAGGTGTGTGTATACTCTTGATTGCTCTTCTAATGACCTCTCCCTTCTACTGTTGCTGATTCTCCATTTATATAGGCTAGAACCGGCCAATTGAACCCAATTGCGATTGGTTGAGTGCCTTTCATCAGGATTGCCACCTTGGATGAATCTCTACCCTCCATTCTACTTCAATTAATGGCTGAGATTGATTTGTGTTTGTTGTGAAAACCGCCCAACTGCTTTCTGTTATGGTTTGACTGTGCCGCAACTCGTTTGACTCCAATTCAACAGCTACTTTGATTGATAAGCAAGCCCTCTTATCAATAATTCATATTTAAATACCTCTGCACCATGGTTAACATTTTCTCTCTCTCAATTTCACTAAATTTCGTTTATTTCAAAAGCCGGTTTCTGCCTCATTTCTTCTCTTGGCGCAATTCACTTCTTCCACTCAATCACTCACTCTTTCCATGCTAATTGGCGTCGCCTTGATCTGAATAAGCTCTCTGATCGTTCAATTTGGCCTTTGAAGCGCCTATCAAGCTTGCCTCTTTATTACTATCTCCGGCGATTCTTCACATTTGCACCTTCCTCTAACTCAATTGCTTCACAATCACCTCTCAATCGGCGTCGCCTTAGCTCAAGGAAGCTCCCTCTGTGCTCAATTTGGTGCTTGAAGCCTTCAATTACATCTCCTTAGAATCGCTCCATTACTGTCTCAACTCAAACTGTGGTAATTTCACTATTCAACCCTTCCTTCACTGTCATCCCTTTGTTCTTACCCTTCTGACTGATGCATTGATGTTTATTGAATGCTTTTAAGTCTCTAAAATGGTGAGGCGCCATGGAAGGAAGATGATGATCGCGCGCGGGGAGAAGAAGAAGGAAGAGGGAGAGCGGGGAGAGTGTTCGGCTGGGATGGATGGCTCAGGCGCACGCGCACCAAAGCGCCAGAGGGGAGTAGGTCAGCGACTGGGGGAGCATGCACCAGGTTCATCTTCTTTCCATCTCTTGTTTTAAATTGAATTGCGCTGTATTGGATAAACAGGATGAATGGACTTGGTTTACATCTTTAGCTTATGATCCTAGCCTTATTCACCTGACTACTGGGTCCCACCTGTAAGGTTTTAAGCGTTTAAGGCTGTGAGGTTAGCAACTGATTAATGCTAATATGCTGAGGTGGCTCTTCCTGATTGGTTGATTGCTTGTTAAACAAATCCTTAACACTAATGACCTGTAAATGGTGGGTGATGTGGCTCTGCCTAGTAATGCCATGTGTGTTGTCATCTGCTGACCTGTACCAATCATAGGAAGCCATTTGTCATTCTTTATATACACTATATGATGACATGGCACCAGTGAGTGCATGCCATGTGGCACTCAGTGGGGCCCACTTGTCAGTCGCCTTATAGCATAGTGGGATTCACAGTGGTGAGGTGGACCAATAAGGGTAGGCCACATGGCACCTGACTGTTGAAGTGGCCCTATAGCATGCTGCCATTTGTCCAGCTGTTGAATGAGATGGCTGCTGATGTGGACCAATGGCTGACCGCCATGTGGCATAGGTGGGACCCACTTGTCAGGTCTGTAGGGGTGTGGGGCCCACATGGCTGAGGTGGACCAATGGGGTGCTGACACGTGGCATGAGGTGGCCCAATGAGGTGCTGACACGTGTCACACCCTCTCTCTTCTCTGATTCGGTATAGGTGTGTTTAGGATCCCCAGTTTGCACCCAGATGAATCTCTGTCCCCAGATTGCACCCAGATGAACCCTTGATTGAATCTCAGCCTTTGATTAATCTATTTATTCTGCCTTTATCTTCCCTGAATTTATTCTGATAGCTCCACTTATCCAAAAATTATGAAATTTTCACCAAAAATCCCTAAATTCATGATGATCATCCCTGTAATTTTTAATTCCATTTTTACCCCTCCTTCTCTGAATTAAAAATTCTTTTATTCATAAAACCCTATTATTCTCTCTGAATTAATCCCTGATCTCAGTTGTAGCTCTGTGTCTCTGCCAATTATCTCCCTCTTGCAGAAACCACCCTAACTAAATACCAATTAGACTTATATTGATATTCATTAGGGCTTGATTTGATCAAATGCTGACTACTTATCAGCAATTAATACAAATCTAGACTTGATCAGGTGGTTGCTCCCAGCTTTGGCACCTGATCAGTCTTGTGAAATTGACTTTCAATCCCTTAACATGAGGGTGACTTGGTCAAAGAACTGACTACTTATCAGTAATTGACACAAATCAAAGCATGGTTAGGTGGTTGCTCGCAGCTTTGGCACCAAGTCAGCCTTGAAAGTAAAATCACATTTGGAATTTCTCATGATTAGTTGCATCAAAATGCTAGCTTGGCATTGACATCATTTCATGTAGTATAGGGATTACACTGCTTCAGCTCCTTCCTAGGGTTAGCTTCAAAGGCAGATTTCTAGGGTTCAATTCTGACCCTCTTCAATAGGTCACTGAGGTGTGGGGTCCACCTGCCAGTGAAAATGGTCACATGGTGACTCATCAGATAGACTATGCTATTAGGTTCATCTACAAGGGACTGCCAGGTGGGTCCCACTTGTCAGATAAAAATGTAATCAAATGGCTGACCCATCAAGAGATCTTCTCTCTCCTAAATCTCCCGAGGGTCAGCCACCTCGAATGAGTAGGAGGTGGCTGGGTATTTATATCCTTGCTCCATATTTAGGATTTCCTTGTGGGATTAATGCTTAACCTCTGTTCCGGGTTGGTTAGCTTTCTTAACAAAAATAGGCTAGGTCCATGTCATTGGAGCTGCTCATAAGGGACTGCCATGTGGGTCCCACTTGTCAGAAAAGATAAAATCACATGGTGACACCCAAGAGGTCTCCTCTCTCCCTCGATCTTCTTGGGTGTCACACATGCTGAGTGGATAGAGAATAGCGGGGTATTTATACTCTCCACTTGCGCCCAGCATTCCGTTGTGGGACTAATGGATTTGTTCCGGGGTTATGCAGCGACTTTTCCGATCAGTGGGCCACCTTTCTACTGCTCCCTCTCTTCTTCCCCTTTCTTATGATTTATCATCAATTTATTTCATTTATTCATCTATTCATCCTTGAAATTTTTTCAAGGGTAAACAAAGAGCCACCCACCAAGACGAGTCTTGAACGCTCGAAAGGCTTGTCTTGGTGCATTATTCCTTATTATTCATCATTTCATTTCTCATGACGTCTTCTCTTCTTCGGGTATTGTAGTTTTATCTCATGACGCCATTCCGCGTCGCCCCTTGAGTCATTATCATTCTTTTTACGAGGATCCTAGCGATTGGACTCCTCTCGTCTCAGCCATTCGAGCGACTCCTGTCTACCCGCGAGGCGGCGGTTTATTCTTCAGGGATGATCAGCCTCATGACATCATGCCCCTTCAGCCCTTAGGCGTTGCTTCTACAGCTCCTCTGACACATCTCCTGGGCAAGGAGATTATTGACGGGGAGGCTCACAGGTGGACTACTGCTCCCTTCATCACTCCCTTGGAGTGCCATGGATATCAGCTAGAGTGGACCCGGTATGTGCTCATGCGGGAGGGGACTCTGCTCAGGCGAGCCGGGATATATGACTCGGTTTTCTTGTCGATGTTTCATTATCATATCGACACACCCTGGCTACGGGCCTTTTGTGAGCGGTGGAACTATTCTACCAACACTCTGTTCATCGACGATCGGGAGCTGACTCCGACCCTCCTAGAGATACAGCAGTTGACCGGGCTGCCGATCTTCGGTCATTTCTATGACGAGTTCATGGTCTCGCCCGCTGACTCGGGGGACTTCACTCGATTCCCGCCTTCTTTGCATAGGATTTATGAGATTTACCATTATTTACGGAGGGGGCATCCCGGAGTTCCGTTCAGACATTGGATCGCCTATTTCACCGATCGGGTCCATACTCGCCCTACGGGTCTGGCTTCCACCAGAGATCCATTTGGTACAGGTCGGCTCGAGATTCATTATGACGGCCCTATCCCATCTCAGGATACCCTGTGTTCACATGACGTGGATCGGGAGACTTATCTGACCGCCTTCATCTCTTGGTGGATTTGCTATTTCTTATTACCTAGCTCCCCCGCATACACCATTCGGCCTTCGGTGTTCATTATGGCGAGCCTGATCGCGCGTGGCGACAGGATTTCTTTGGCCGTGCCTGTACTGGCCAACATTTATAGGTGCCTCCGTGGTCTGACTTCATCTCGTAGTCCTTCACAGTGCCAGGAGCTGATCCCGTGGCATCTGATTAGCGGATGGCTCCATTTACACTGGTCTGGCTCATATGATCCCGGCATGGCGGTCACGCTACGAGATCGTCTACCCTTATTGAGTGACCTAGCTGGGGTGCAGCCAGCTTCATTGACTCCGGAGGCTGCTCGGTATAGATTCTTTAGGAGCCGAGACCATCTGCGCTTCTCTCGAGACAGATCAGTGGCCCGTGGGGCAGCTAGGGTTGCTGACAGGATGGTGATTGACAGCAGGGTCCCCTCTTCTGACTCTTCTAGCATTCGAGCCAGGCCTATCGACTTGGAGTACCTGATCAGTATTCGTCAGGGCTTTCTTCCTCTCAGATTGGGCGATTATATGTTCATCGAGCCCTATTCGCCACATCGATGCGCACATCAGTTTGGCTTGGATCAGGATATTCCAGCACCTCTTCTCCGCCCTATATCACTGGCGGCTGATTTAGAGGGTATCGGATGGTGCTACACTCACCTCTTCCGACTAGGCACGGGCACTCGCTATCAGATGGTATCCACCTCTAGGACTTCCACCTTCACGAGGCGTTATCAGCAGTGGTATTATGAGACCATTCGCTCCTACCAGTCGTATACTCCTCCGGTGGTCGTCCGGAGTACATGTCCGCGAGATGGCCAGCCCCTATTAGATGGCACCGTTTCGCGTGATCGCAGCCCTTTCCCGGCCATTGCTGCAGAGCCTGTCGACTTTCAGGGTTTAGACAGCCGGTTTTCTCACGCTCCTGTTAGGACCGTTCTCACAGGTATGCTTCATCATCCCTTTAGGTTATTTCTTTTCGATAAGCCTTATCTCATTTCGACCAATTCTTCTTTGATTCAGAGCTGGCTTATGAGTATGATCACGCGGAGCCCGGGTTCTCGGTCCCTCGTCCACGAGTAGTCGGCGTTCATTTCCAGCCATATGTCGAGCCACCGGCTCCAGCTACCATGGGGAGAGATCGAGACGGCGCCTCTCAGCCGTCTTCTCCATCTTCTTTTCCTTCTCTCACTCCGGGTGATTTTCTTTATTGACTCGCCTATCCTTATTCGGGCGCACTTCATTTATATCTCTGATTAGGGTTTATTTTTCAGCCCGCGATACATCTCCTGTAGAGGTAGCCCGAGACGACATCATAGCAGATCTATCGGCGCCTGCGAGCACTGCCATTTCAGGGTTTTGCACCGACCTTGCCGTCGCAGGTTCGTGTGCTTCATTTAATACTTAGTTGCCATCATGCACTAGTATTTTCATTCTTACATGCAGATTTTACAGATCCTGAGGCCGATGACATGGCGTCTCCTCATCACTCGGAGTCTTTCTTTTACGACGGTCCTGCCTCACCGTCGATCTTATTGGTGCCTACCGGGGATGGTGACTCCTTTGATGTGGTTCTGGGGCCAGTGCTCACTCTTGCACGACCAGATGAGGCTTCTTCAGAGCAGGGGAGTCTATTGGCTGTCGAGCCCGCAGGCGACGAGCCACTACTGATCGAGGGAGGGCCATCTCATGCTTCTTCATCTCCTGACGGGCAGCCTCTCATGGCCACAGATGGCAGAGTCTCGACTGAGCGGGTTGCAGTCGACTACGACTCAGGGTTGGATGAGAGCTGGCTGGTGGAGCAGCTATTCCACAGCCCAGAGATGGGGGTTCCAGCTAGCGAGGGTCTTGCCGAGCCTCATGCTTCTCCCGGTACCTTACATTTCCTTTTGTCATTTGCCCGTATTTTTCTTTTCCATGTATTTATGCTTTTCATTTTATTTTGTAGCCGGGTCTAGTGCACCTGCAGGTCCTCCTGAGGCGACCGATATCCCTGCCCCCGATTCAGTCCCGCCGGTCTCAGACGACGAGGCGATAGGTTAGATCTTCTCTTCCTTCTATTTCTTCTTAGGTTATAACAATTTGTCTAACCCATTTATTTTACTTGCAGATGTTTCATCGAGGGATGTGCAGCTCGCCTTGGCCGCGCTGGCGGATGCACTCCGGGATACCTTCTTCGGAGGCTATCCGCTAGATTTCGAGATCCTGGACTCTCTGCCCAGCGGCTTCTCTTTCGATTGGTATAGGCTGATGCGGGATACCATCGCGCCAGCTCTACTCATTGCACCTCGTCTCGAGAGCACTTTCATTTCCAGGAGGTGTGAGGAGCTGCTCAGGGCTTACCAGGATGCGAGCTCTCTCGTATACCAGCACGAGTTGGAGATTCATGAGCTGCGCAGGCATTTGGAGGCCGCTCGACTCCACTATCTTCAGCGGCTCTCTTCTTGTGCCACTCTCCGCTCCATGGGAGTTAGTGGTGGGCCCGCTCGACTGCTCGTGCAGGAGCTAGAGGACCACAGATTATCGGTGGAGGGCTTCTCCCGACATTTGGCAGGACGTCTCCCGGAGTTGCAGATTCATTCGAGTGCCCGAGATAGTGCCTTCACTCAGTTCTTGGACTTCGAGGCAGCTTCGGAGGAGGATAGGCACTCTCTCCATACTCATTTAGAGACCATCAGCACCGTGCTATTAGAGTTGGAGTCCCGCTTTTTGGGCCCATAGACTGTACTTTCATTTTTTTCTTTCTCCCTTTCTTTTACTATATTTGATATAGGATGCATTGACATTTATCATTTTGATCTCTTGTTGTGGATGACGCTTGTTTCTATTATTATCCTTTCGTCGCTTCCTCTGCAGCGCGAGGAAGTGTTCTATTGATTTCATGTTGTGCACCTCCAATCTTATTTGCAAAAGCGCCCTATTACAACTGCTTCGCAGCGTCTAAAATAAAAGGAAAATCTTACAACATCCTATTACATTGATTCTATACATCATTTCTTTTTATTTATGGCAATACAAAACTCAAGTAACCGTGGTATTTTACGGATACCGAACCTGTCTGTATTGACCTCTAGGCCGGGTACAGAATAAACCCGTTTATCCCTTTATTACTGATGGATAAACTTACCAGTATCAATTGGATTATGGATGCAATTGATAACACCATTTTGTGGATGCTCCTTATATATTTAATTGACATTTATTTGTGGAAGCTCACCCACTCTCCCCTCATTTATGCACCGTTGCGTGCTAAAGTGGAAACTCACATTCACTCATCTCCACTCAATTTGTTTTGTGGGGGTACTACCCTCAAACATCCATCACGCATCCCTGCGAGACAGGCTTTCATCGGGTAGGTTCGCTCTCCATGACCTGAGTCACTTCTTTAAGCGAATTACTTTATTTGACACTGCATGTCGGGCAAAAGCATAAACCCTTATTCTGACCCCTCCATGATCTATTTTGGGATTAGAAACAGATCACCTCCTTGGGCGTGTGGTACTTTTGCGGATGAATGTACCCAACCTAGTTTCTTTATATTTTAGCTACCCTCAAACATCCATCACGCATCCCTGCGAGACAGGCTTTCATCGGGTAGGTCCGCTCTCCATGACCTGAGTCACTTCTTTAAGCGAGCCGCTTTGTTTAACATGAAATGTCGGGTACAAGCGTAAACCCTTGATCTGACCCCTCCATGATATGTCGTGGGATTATGACACACCATTTCTTCGGGCGTGTGGTGCTTTTACGGATGAATGCACCCAACCTAGCTTTGTATAACACTCATGGTGTCGGGGACAAAGGTGGCAACCCCTTATTGAAAATGTTTTATTATTTTTATTTATTTTCATTTTTTTTATTTTTTATGAGTATGAAAATAGGTTTTTATTGTTTTACATATATATCCTTTTATTTTATTAGAAGAGGGCAAATTTTTGTTATTAGTGATACATGTTACTAATAATACGAGAGTTATTTATTCACATGCCCTCAGAAGCGACTATTTACTAGCCACCAATTTGCTCGACCTATCCCTTGGTTTGCGCCGCGGGCGACCAATATGAGCAACTTTCGTCATTGGGCAACAGATGGTTTGAGGGACAAACTGCAAACCCTGCCCATTTTTGTGTTTATTCTGTATCAAATGGACAAACCCAGTGGTATTTGTATTGTGAGCCCAAACACCAAAGCTCTCGCCTTACATTCTCGCGTGGTTTTGGCGTTGAATTCTCTTATTCTATATTTTTTATTTTTTTTTTTATAGGGCTAAATGTGTTTGTGTGGTTTTGGATTTTTGGATGCATTCTATTTACAGATGCACAAGTAGGGTTTTGGGATTTTTATGCAAAAGTGGAGGTTAGACATGGGTTCGTGTTTCGTGCACGTGTGTGTAAACGAACACTTATTCCCTCCTTATTTATTTATAATAGATACTACTCGGTTGGCCCCGCTCCGGGCTATGTGTAGTACTTCTTCAGATATCGCCCATTAATCGGTGGCATGGGCCTTTCACCTTCATGGTCTATGAGTTGGTATGCGCCGCCTTCGTATACCTTCTCAATTACATATGGCCCTTCCCAGTTCGGGGAGAATTTTGGGCCGATGTGCCGGCCAATGATCGGCCTTTTAAGGACAAGAACAAGCTCCCCTTGTTGAAATGCCCTGACTCGCGCCATTTTATCATATGCCCTTGCCATTTTTGCCTGATATATCTCGAGGTTCTGTTGGGCTATTAGTCTCTTCTCGTCCATGGCATCCAACTCGTCCAGTCTAAGTTGTTGGCATTCGTCCATGGCCATATCATTTTGCATAGCCACCCGCAATGATGGTAATTCCACCTCAAGAGGGAGAATGGCTTCAACCCCAAAAGCCAGAGAATACGGGGTAGCTTGCGTAGGCGTTCGGTACGTGGTCCGATAAGCCCATAATGCCTCCTGTAGACGATTATCCCAGTCCCGTTGGTTGCCGTCTACGGTCTTCTTCATGATATTTATTAGGGTTTTGTTAAAGGCTTCGGCCAGGCCGTTGGCTCTCGGGTTATAAATGGACGAGAATCTCCAGTCGATGTTAAATTGCTCCGCCAGGGCATAGACTTTGGAGCTCTTGAAGGCTGTCCCGTTATCGGATATTATCCGTCGTAGGGTACCGAATCGGTAAAGGATGTGCGTCTTGAAAAACTTAACCACATCGGATGCTTTGACTTCTTTAAGCGGGACAGCTTCGGCCCATTTTGTAAAATAATCCGTTGCCGCCAGGATGAACCGGTGACCTCTCGACGTCGGAGGGTCTATGGGCCCCACTATGTCTGTGCCCCACATATTAAATGGCCAAGATGCTACCGTGGGGTGCAACGGGTTTGGCGCTTGATGTATAAAAGGGCCATGTATCTGGCACATGCGGCACTTCCTTGCGTGCTCTTCACAATCAGCCACCATCGTGGGCCAATAATACCCCATTCGCTTGATCTTTAATTTCATCTTTGGCCCAGACTGATGTGCTCCGCATAGCCCAGAATGAACTTCTTTCATAACCTGTTCGGCTTCAGGCCCTGATACACATCTTAGCCACAACTGATCATAAGACCTACGGTATAGCGTATTGCCCACATATGCATACCGTAGTACCCGTTTTCTTAGTTGATCAGCGATTCTTTTATCTTTGGGGAGGGTGCCATGCCGGAAGTATTCGACGAACGGCTGCCTCCAATCATCGTCTTCTTCAGTCATCATTGTCTCTTGGCACTCTATTTTTCCTAGCCCGGCATTTTCATTAATCGCATCATCTGTTATCTGACACAATGATAATGGCCTTCTATTGCGGACGATGATGTGGATTTCCGGCTCTGTCGGTTCACCCAGCTCCTTGGCGAGTTTGGCCAACGCATCTGCTTCACCGTTCACAGCCCTTGTGACCTTCTCGATGGACACGTACGGGATTTTCTTCATTAGTTCCATGGCCTTCTGGTGATATTGTATTAGTTCCGGCTTTAAGACCTTGTATTCGCCAATTATTTGATTTATTATCAGCTGTGAATCCCCAAAGATGCGTACAGCCTTGATTCCCAGCTCCAGTGATAGCTCTAGTCCGGCGATGAGTGCCTCATACTCTGCTTCATTATTTGTACATGGTTCGGTTAAGGCTAGAGAATGTCGTATTATCCCGCCCTCCGGGGTTACGAAGACTAGTCCTGCGCCAGCTCGCACAGTTGGGACTCCCGGGCCCGCAATTGGCTTGATTGAAGAAGCACCATCAAAGTACAATTCCCATATAGGGTCTCCTTCTTCAACATGTAAAGTTTCCTCGTCGGGAAAGTCACATTTTAATGGGGAGTCATCTTGAATCGGGTGTGCAGCCAAGAAATCTGCCAGTGCCTGCCCCTTGATCGCCTTTTGAGGTGTATAGGTGATGTCGAACTCGGTGAGAATAATAGCCCACTTGGCCAGCCTCCCCGTCAGCATTGGCCGAGTCATCAGATACTTGAGAGGGTCCACTTTGGATATTAATATGATTTTGTGGGCTAGCATGTAGTGCCTCAATTTCTTCACCGCGAAGATTAGGGCTAGGCAATGCTTCTCGATTGGTGAATACCCGTGTTCTGCCCCTACCATCATGCGACTTAGATAATATAGCGCATTTTGATTACCATCCTGGTTTTCTTGTGCCAATAGGGCTCCCAAGGATCCGTCCAGGGCGGTTGTATATAGGATGAGCTCCTTCCCGGGTATGGGCGCCGCCAACACTGGAGGGTTGAGCAGATATGCCTTGATTTCTTCAAAGGCTCGCTGGCACTCGCCATCCCATTTAAACGGGATATTCTTCTTAGTCAGCCGGGTGAAGGGTTGGATTTTACCCGATAGGTTGGCTATAAACCGCCTAATGTACGCCAATTGCCCTTGCAAAGATCGCAACTGTTTTAAATTCTTTGGCGGGGATAGTTCAGTGATTGCTTTGATCTTGCCCGGGTCTATTTCAATTCCCCTGTGGCGTACTACAAACCCCAGAAATTTACCGGATGATACCATGAATGCGCATTTCAACGGGTTTAATTTGAGCGCATGTTCTCTTAGGCGGTTGAAAACGACCTCAAGATATTGAAGGTGTTCTTCATATGACATGGCCTTGATGACTAGGTCGTCCACATAGCACTCAACTATCTTGTGGATTAGATCGTCAAATATCTTCGTCATCGCCCGTTGGTAGGTGGCTCCCGCATTTTTGAGCCCAAACGGCATGACTTTGTAACAATATATGCCAATCGGCGTGCGGAATGCCGTGTGCCTCTCATCTTCTGGCGCCATTTTAATTTGATTATAGCCCGCATAACCGTCCATGAAGGAGAAGACTTCATAGGAAGATGTATGGTCAATTATGATTTCGGTTACTGGGAGCGGGAAATCATCTTTAGGGCACGCCTTATTTAGGTCCCGAAAGTCCACACAGATGCGGATCTGCCCATTTTTCTTCTTAACCGGGACAATGCTAGCCACCCATTCTGGTGTTTCTTCTTCCCGTATGAAACCGGCGTCGATGAGTTTCTTTGTTTCCTCCACGACCTTTTCTTCGAGTTCTATTCTCATTCGCCTCGGCGCTTGCTTAATCGGCTTGAAGGTTGGATCAATTTTCAAGTAATGGACCGCCACGTTGGGATCTAATCCAGGCATTTCTTTATAACTCCAAGCGAAGCAGTCCATATAACTTCTAAGGAATGCCTTCAACCTGTCAGCCACCTCTTCTGGCAATGACGCGCTTATGAAAGTTGGTCGTGGGTCTTCTTCTGTCCCCAGATTAATTTCAGCTAACTCATCAACCGTGTTAGGCTCCTTTTCTAGCTGCTTCAAAGCATTTTTCAGGACCGGGGTATTGTCCTCTTCTGTTTCATTATCCGGCATTTCAACAGAAGTCATGCAGCAGCTCTCTTTCATACGGTATTCGTTGAGAGACCCTTCAAAACATGCTGCATTATCGCAGTCATACCCTAACCCCCGGGTATATTTTATTTTACCGTCCAGGCCCAGGACTTTATTCTGGCCGCCATTCCAGAGTTCATCAAAGCGCTTAGCCTCGGCCTTGGATATGTCTCTCAGACATTTTGCCCTTTTTGCCAATTTATACAGCTCCTTTCCAAAGGGATGAGATGCAGCGTCATCGCTCATTGCATTCTCTAATTCTTGTTCTATCACCCACTTCTTCCAAGTGTTGTGATCAGGGTTCTTCAGAGACTGGGTTGAATCGCTCTGATAGAAAATTATGGCCTTGTGGATGATAGTCTTCCCTTTGAGGCGCTCTACCTTTGCCGGCACAACAAAGGTTTTTAGGGTTTGAATGTGGTTCACCTCCCTTGGTATAAGGTCTTTAAAATGCCTTTCAGGAACCACAGTAATCTCCAGCGCTGCCATCTCCTCTTCTATCTCAATGTTCATGACTGAGTTGGAGCGATAGATTTCTTTAATCGGCTTACGTCTCGCAACCTTAGGTTTGCTAGGTACAGGAGTGTGCGAGATCGTATAAGCCACCCCTTTGCCCTTGCTATTCAGGTTATGCGGAGCTGGGTCTTGTTGAAAGCTCTTCGGGAGTTGGATCGTCCCATTTCTGTGCCCTTCTTCTATTAGGTCTTTGAATACCCAGCATTCTTCAATTGTATGGCCTAATATGCGATGATAAGGGCAGAATTCGCCTTCACCGGCTCTTTCTATGTCGGCGGGTCTCTTACAGACGGGAAGTGTTAACCCATTCTTTAGGGCCTGTTCAAATATCCGAGCTGTCTTATTTCTCAGAAAAGAGTATGGTTTACTCTTCTTGACCTTGAGGGTTTGCATGACGGTCGGTTGCTTAGCTTTCATTTCTTCCCCCTTTGATTCATCTACTATAACAATTACCCGTTTGCCGCTATCGGGTGCTTGTCTTTCGGGGGTCCCGGAACGGGGTTCGCTCGTCACTTCCTTGAGTAGCTCGGAGTTATAGATCGCGTTTTGCAGGTTTTCAATCATTACCATGATTTCATTGTGTTGCGTCTTGATATCCTGCGTCACTTCCCATTGTTCAGACACCTCTCTTCTGTTATTTTCAACTTGGTGCCTTATTTCATTGATCGCATTCCAGACGCGACCTTCAAAATTTTCCCGCCACGAGCGCTCTTCATTTATAGGCCTTGGCCTAATCGGGTTATCCCTTCCGCTACCGGGTCCTATGTTGATCATATATGACTCCTCACTTTCATTGTCTGTTTCGGGCCCTTTATATGGCTTCTTGAGGATGTGATAAATGATCTCTTCGTCAGACTCCTCTTCCCAGGGTTGACGATCATGGCCAGATTCTTCTCCCGAGGTGGTATCGCCCGAGTTGTTAGAATCTTCGGAGTCTTCTCCCGAAGTTGCCTCTATGATCTGAATTTGAGGGGTGTTGGCTGGCTTAAAATTGAAAATGACCTCCTCTTCAGAATCACTTGCATTGATTTCGCTCGGTTTTATTTGGGCCTTATACGCAGCCACCTGTTTGAAGCGGAAGGTTGCTTCTTCACCCGACTTTCTTCCGGGTCTTTGGGCTCGAGCACCTCGGAGTTTAATATTAAATTTGACCTCTTCTTCTTCTCCGGATGAGGTATCAAATTTAGGGCCTTTGTTGAAGGGTTTCTGATCTGCTTTAGTTATAGGCCGGCTCGGCGTCACGGCGGATTTAGGCAGAAAATATTGGGCGTCATTGAATTTAATCTCATGCACCCCGAATGGTTTGACATCTCCGTCAATTCTCTTTTGCTTACCATTCTCGATATATTTCAGGCATTGGTGCAGAGTAGAGGGTATGACCTGATTGCTGTGAAGCCACGGGCGACCCAGCAACGCCCGATAAGAGGTTTCAGCGTCAATGACATAGAATTTAGTAGGCGCTCTTAGGCTTCCGCATTGCAGGTTTAGGGTTATAGCTCCCAGGGCCTTTTGGGAGTTTTGATTAAAGCCATGAATAATCACCTTTTCATCAGATAGGTTCTTCACGTCTAAGGTGATAGTTTTTAGAGTTTTGAGCGGCATGATATTGATCGAAGACCCTGCGTCGACCAAGATGCGGCCAATCTTTTGCCCTCCACAATTTCCTGTGATGTACAGTGGGCGGTTATGGTCAACGGTGCCTATTAGGAGGTCATCGTCTGTAAAGTTTATACAGGCGGCCCGCTTGGCGGTGAATAGGGCTTCTTGCATATTTTGCTCTATGAAGTATGACTTGTACTTCTCAGGATCTTGCAAGGCCTGAATTAGAACCTCCCTTAGGTCTTGTGACATCATCAATGCGTCAAATATGCTTAATAGCGCTGGGATCTTACGCAGATGTGCCAACACATTATATTCTTCGCCCGTCGACCGGGTCCTTTCTGGGTTCTTGCTTGGATTCTCGACCTCTTTTCCTTTATTCTGGACCTTGTCCTTTCCTTTATCGGAATCCTTGGGAGCCTGTCTCTCGGGTATATAAGTCCCGGACCGGAGCACGGCTTTGCATTCTTCACTCTTGGTCCCAGAGGTGCTTGCTTCTCCTTCATCATTCGGGAAGAACATCTCCTCTAATGTTGGCATATCTTCGTCGTGAGAAGAATATACCATGTTGCACGAAGCACCCCAGATCTCTTCGCTTTCTTCTTTATTTATTTCTTCATCTACATTTTCTTCCTTTTGACCTAGGGTTAACTTCTCCCAGTCTTCTTTGGAGATGAAATGTTGAAGGGTGATCGTCTCGGGACTGCCCTGCTCATATTCTTCAATCTTGTTCTTTCTGGACTTGTTATTTCTATGCTTCTTTCTTTTCTTAAGAACCTGGTCTTGGCTCTGGTCCACCTTATAGTATATCCTGGGTTTTGGTGGGACCACTGGCGTGATGTCGTCTTTCCATTTCATGCCAGGTTCTTTCTTAAGAGCTTTAAGCATTTTAATCGATTTCTTCGATAAGTGCGTAGTCCATTGTTCTTCTTGTTCTTCGCTTAACTGGCCCGGGACTTTCTCTTCCTCATGAGAGATCGTGTTGGCCTGCTCATGGGCTGATGGGCTTTGCAAGAACCCTTTAGGTAAAGTAATTTCACCATTTTTATACGCCTTCTCGACCCAATCTTTGAAGACCCAGCAATCTTCAATTGAGTGCCCTATTATTCTGTGGTATGGGCAAAAGTTGGGTTCGTCCGATTTATCGGCATCTTCCGGGCGTTTACTGGCCGGCAGGGTTAGGCCATTCTTCAGTGCCCCTCTGAAGATTTGGGCAACTTTATCTTTCCTGAAGGAGTACGGTTTAGATTTCTTTTGTTTGAGAGATTCGAAACTCCGTGAACTCCCTCCTGGGTTGGGCCTGGGTCCTTTGTTATAATTGTTGCCATTTATGCCACTGCTGCCGCCTTGGGTGTCTGCGTTGGCAACCATCTTATCTTTTAGCGAGGTGAATGCCACTTTAGTCTCGGCTCGGGCTCCTCGTTGCGGCCTATTATTCATAAAGTTCGGCATGGTATGCGGTGACATCCTTTCCATATTGGATACCGATCTGAGCAAGTCTTTGAATGTGTTGACCTTTGTCACACCAAGAAGCATGCCCATCCACCCGTCAATGTTCTTCATGATTAGGTTGACGGCCTCATCTTCGGTTAATGTGCGGTCGCATTTGATGCTGAGGTTCCGCCATCTATTGATAAAATCTGTCATTGACTCCCCTTTCTTGGGTTTAGTGCTTGCCAGATCGGCTATATTTATCTTATCAGACACCATAACAAATCGTGCCCTGAACGAGTCTGCCATCTCGTCCCAGGTCCTGATGCTGTTGTTTTCTAATGAATAGTACCATTAGAAAGCGGTTCCCACCAAGCTCTGAGGGAATTGTCTTAACAACAGTGCATCATTGCCACCCGTGTTACCGCACGAGGCTACAAAGTGGGCCAGGTGTTGTTCGGAGTTCAGGTCTTTATTGCCTTCCCCTGAGAAGGTCCTGAAGCGAGGGATCACATACCCTTTAGGATATTCTTCTAAGTCGTATACGGCGGGGTATGGATGTCCACAGTTTTTAACGGGAGGGATAGCGTATCCACCTCCAGCTATTTGCATTTGCTGGGCAATCATGGCTTGAATCTCTTTCCGGGATATTCCCGTTGGTTCAGCCTCCACATCTATTGTTCTATGTGGATGGGGTTTAGAATCGACCGGTTGTTTCCCCTTATGATTGCTTTTGGTACTGTGGACCCCTTCTTGACGGGAGCTACCAGCTTTGAAATTGGCGTCTTGTGATTCCTGTAATGACTTGACCGCCTTAATCAGTTCTTCATTCTGCTTCAGCATGGTAGCGATTAGCTCCCGTTGCCTAATCAGCTCTTCGTCCCGTGCCTCGATGTGGCCTTTTAGTATTTCAATTTCATCGATAGGCATTTCGGGACGTGTTTCAACGTCATCTTCGTTATCGAAGAGATCAGGATTTTCGTTGTGGTCTTCCCCTTCCCTGCTGTTGCCTTCGGGGTTGACTCTCTTGGGTGGTCTCCCTTTTCTACCATTATTTTTGTTGGTGTTTGTGACGTGAGCCTGATTAGGCGGGGACTGGTCATCCTGGACCATATTCACCTCACCATCAGTGTCTGGGTCAGTGTCATAGCTTATACTGATGGTGTTGACCGAGAAGTGCTCTTCATAGCGAGCGGTTCTTCTCTTCTTCTTTGTTTGGTCAGGGGTGGTTATTTTCAAGTTGTTGAGTGGTATTCTCGAGCCTAATCGGCTGAATACACTCTTTTGGCCCAAGCGGCTGAACACGCTCTCGGACGGAGCGTTGGACTTGCCGGCCTTGCTGGGCTGGGTTTGAGACTGGGGTTTTATTGGCTGGGAACCCTTCGGGACCCACACCTGCTGGGTGCTAGGTGTTGCCTTTGATGTAAACCTCCTTGAGTTCGGAGTGGAGGCAATGGCTTGCGGCTGAGCCATGCCTTGAGATTGATTGGGGCGGGAGACGTATTGTCTCGACCTAGCGTTTTTAACGCTTCTCCTCTGTTTGAGGGCCCTGTGAGCCTTATAGATGGCTTCTGCAGGGGTTTGAGACTTATCCTGGCGGCGCTGAGACCTTTGAGTCGGGCGAGGTGTGGGCTTAGGCACCTCCCATGCCTGGCGGAGTTGGCCTGTGGCCGAGTTCTTGGCCACTATGCGGAGTGCCGTAAATTTGTTGGAGACTGGGATAGCTGGCCTAGCCACCAGCTGATTCTGGTATGCATCCAGGGCCCTCTTCCTGGACGCTTGAGAGTTGCGGGCAGTTTGGGCTGTTGCCTTTGGGGCCGTCTTCTTAGACGGGCGCCTTCTCCTCTTTGGGGAGGTAGTAGGAGAGGCCATGACGTTGTTCGAGATCCCCTTGGGAGTTAGGGTGACCGACTCCTCCTCTTCGTCCAGGATGGAGATCTGGACGGTCGCGGGAGTGAAGGCGGCCACTGGAGCTGGGCCGTAGATAGTAAGTTCTTGCGGGATGGTCCCGAAAAACATGAATAGTTTGCCCTCTGGGCTCTGAGCAGGAGTGACGGTGTAGGGAGCAAGGTTGAAGTTTCCGAAGAATGCCATTTCCTGCAAAAACAAAAACACTTGAAAATTATTAGTCATTTTAGCACATAGAAGACCACTTGTATCTCTTAAGTATTCTATTTGCCTCTCTCTTCCAGAGATAAGAGGAGAATCTAGGTCCCACTGGGCGTGCCAGATCCTGTGCGACCCTTTTTCGCGCGCCGCCGCACCGCCGCCGGGCGATGGGTTCTGCGGAAGAAGGACACGGAGATCCCTCCCGAGCGTGCATCTGATAGGTGTCGGCTGATTCTGCCAATTAGAGATATTTGGATGCACATTCAGGGGGTTTTTTAGTGATTGTGAGTTCTTGTAGATTCCGGTGGGCGCAAGCCCCCACCGTTAATTACCCTGGGCTACGAACCTCGAGGCACCTCTGGATCTTTGAAAGAGAGAAGCAAATAGTATAGTTAAGAGATGGGCAAGTGGTCGTCTAAGTTTATAAAAACGGATCTACGGAAGATGAACCTACCAACAGACCGGTTCAATCTAGGGAAGACAAAACCTACAAACAGATCGGTTTTATCCTATGGTGGACGAACCTACAAACAGACCGGTTCAGTCCATGCCTCCTCGAGATGTAACCTTACCAACAGACCAGGTTAATCTCTTCATAGGGGGCTTGAGGTGAGTCTACATACAGACCGACTCGACCTCCGTTGATCTAGAAGATAAACCTACAAACAGACCGGTTCAATCTTAACTAGTCAACAACCAATCACACAAGATACAACTCAAAGCGCTGAGCCGGTTGATCTTGAGGTTGGTGAATCAGGAGAAGGGTGGATATGGCCCACGTGTTTCTTCTCACCGATCTTCTAGATCATGAATTCGTAGCACTAAGCCGATTCATAAACCTAGGAAACACAATTGCACACAATGTCAAACATGAAGCGCTGGGCCAGTTCAACATTGAGGCATGTGTTAGTGAAGGAACCTACCTACAGAACGGTTCACATTCACTGTTTTGTGGATGAATCTACCAACAGACCGATTCAATCTCACATTCTCGGGAAAATGAGTCAGGAGACAAACTCGTCGACGGACGAGTTCAGTCTTGCCAGCTCAAATGGTCATGAATTACTTGTTCATGACACCGAGTCATTAAGATGTCACTTCGTTCGGACATCGTAATGTTCTTCATCTTCAAAGTCGACATATCTCTCCATGCTGATGTCGTAGCTTTGGTCATCTTCAACGAACGTCAAGATGTTCTTGTCTCGACTAATCATTCTACGTGTTGCATTACTTGTGCAAAATTACTATGTAGCCCTACACCCCTTGTGTGAGCGTATTCAATCATGAGTTACTTGCTCATGGCAGCGAGTCATTAAGATGTCACCTCTCTAGGACATCGTAATGTTCTTCTTCTTCAGAGTCGACGTATATCTTCATGTTAGTATCGTAGCTCTGGTTATTCTTCATCAAACATCAAGATGTTCTTGTCTCGATGTGTCTTCTTAGGTCGCTATCGAAGCCTTAATCTTCTCACGTCAAGATGTTCTTGTCTCAATGCATCTTCTTCATATTGCTATCAAAGCCTTACTCTTCTCACGTTGAGATGTTCTTGTCTCAACGTATCTTATTATTATTCATCAAATGTCAAGATGTTCTTGTCTCGACATATCTTCTCATATCACTATTAAATCCTTAATCATCTTACATCAAGACGTTCTTGTCTTGACTAATCGTTCTAAATGTTGTGTGAATATTCTCATGTGAGCATTTTTATTCATTTCAAAATATGCAAAGCCTATATAATACTTTCTATTATTATGCATTTATCTATTATTATTATTATTATTATTATTATTATTATTATTATTTTATTTATTCTATTTATCTATGTAGAAAATTATTTACAAAAATAATAAGAAAAGGGGTAGCTATTAACTTAGAACTTTATTTATATTTTTGGGATTTTTATAATAGCTAAAATAGTAGAATTTTATTTTTATTACCACTTAAAATAATAGAAAATAAAATGGCTATGATTTTTATTTGTATTTTTTTTTTAAAATGTTCATAATAGCTAAAGTAATAGGATTTTTATTATTATATTCTACTATTCATTATGTAAGAATCATTTACAAAATTAAAAGGTAGTTAGCTATACTATTTTACCATTATTATTTTTATTATATTTTTTTTATTTTTAATATCTATAATAGCTAAAAAGAAATCATTACTAATATTCTATTCTATTTATTATACTATTCATTATATCTATTTCTATTATTTCTATTTATTATCTATATAAAAGTACAAGATTTTTTATTACTAGTCATAAGAGGTGAAATTCATTATGTTTTTATTATAACTATTATTTTATTACATTTTATTCATCAAAAGTATATTTTTGTATATTTGTATAAAAATAACAAAAGAAATACAATTCATATTATAAAACTATATTATCATTCTTTATTATGAAAGAAAATGCATTTTACTATTTATTACCATGGTATTATATTTTTGTATTTTTGTGCTATTTATTTATTATTCTTTTTACAGGAAAATATCAAGAAAATATCAATATGATATCTATTATTGCATATATATTTTTATCAAAGAATATAGCTAATCTCATCATTTATTATAGTATATTACTATCACTATTATAATTTCATGGAAAATCATTTGAAAAATTACTAAAATATATCTAGTTATTATTTATGATTTTTATTTGTATTTTTGGAATTTTTGTAGTATTTAAAATGACAAATCAAAGCTAAGTCAAATATACCAATATATGTAATGTATTTTGCTTTTAAATTGTTTTATCATGATTATATTTCTAAAACTGGAATATTATTGTATAGAAAAATAGTATGAAAAATAAGAAAATTTTAGAAACAAATTCGAGTCAATTTGGAGTTCAATAGCATTTTCAAATCATTTATTTACTCCATATTATCACTATTCTGTTATTATTTAATTAATGGGCTTAATCTGGGCCGCCAGATCTGCTCCAAGATTGGCGCCTAGTTTATTCAAATGTTTCATTTATATGTGGCCCGTTAGATCCAGTTGAGATACGTATTTGATATATGTAAGGCCCAGATCCTTTCTTGGTTTAATAATTGAATTTCCCGATGGATCCTGTCTGTTAATAGACCTCAAGATTAGTGCGCGCTTCAAGGTTCGTGCCAACGGATCTCTCGTCTCTTCCAAGCCGTTTCCATGTCAGGATTCGCGCTGAGCAGCGCTTCCGGCGATCGGAGTACCTCTTCTACGATCAGGTCAGTACCTCTGCATCGTCTTGCCTTGTAGAGTTCCTTTGCGGTTCTTGATCGAGAATCCATACGGTGAAAGATGTCGCACAGTGGTACCGGTCAATGCATCAATTAGAATTGGTACCGAGATGTTTCATTCACCAAATTCAACAGAATTAATCGTAGTTTTTAACAATTACAAGATCGATGAGCATCGCCTTGATATATTATCATGTTTTGAAGCAATTTGATTGACTCCTCTTGAGCTAGTAATGGTGCAGGACCACCTCATCATTTGTCAATGCACAGTACCAATTGGTACCGAGTCGTTTTTTTGCCAAATTCGCTAAACTTAATCGGTTTCTTTCATAATTACAAGATCAATGAGTGTCGCTTGAATGTAATAAGCTGATCTTAGATGACTATGAAGGATATCATTCAGTGACAATTGTGTTGGAGCACTTGTGATTCAAGAATGGTACCGATCGGTACCATTTTCAATTTCTTACCAACTTGAAGCATTCACTAACCATAATTATTCAATTAACACCCCTCAGGCCTAAAGGCACACCCAGCTTCAGCTAGGGCCAGTGGCTCACTGAGATTGCAATAGTGTTAATCGATTTAGCAATATACTGTTCTATTATCAGATTAAACAATTCCAATACAAAATTGCAAAGCCTAAGTTCCTAGCTGAATGAATCATGCAATTGAAGTGATTAAGAGACAGCAAGTTCATACCTTAAGTCATTATGTGAATGGATACAAAGAAATTAATCAAGAAATGAAAATTTACCATGGAAACTCTATAATTATGCATTCTTAGCATTTGTGATCAATCCAGGCCTAAAGGCTCACCAATTACTTTGTAATTGGGCCAGTGGCTCACTGGATATTATGATATTATTCAACAATTAATTCTAATAACAAGAAATGGCAAAATCAGAAAAGAAATAAAGGAGATTTTAAGAAAATAGACCCCAATAGCAAAATTGGTCAAGAAATTCTCATAAAATGTATCAAATAGCAAAGATTCCAGAGGAGATAACAAAAATATATGCTAATTAACCCAATTCATACGATTGATTACCTCAAGCTTTGACAGAAATTTCAATTATTCGAATTCTTCTTATTAGCTCTTAATAAAGACTCTCTCTTTCCTCTGTGATCACTATTGGGTGTATATAGGTGTGTGTATACTCTTGATTGCTCTTCTAATGACCTCTCCCTTCTACTGTTGCTGATTCTCCATTTATATAGGCTAGAACCGGCCAATTGAACCCAATTGCGATTGGTTGAGTGCCTTTCATCAGGATTGCCACCTTGGATGAATCTCTACCCTCCATTCTACTTCAATTAATGGCTGAGATTGATTTGTGTTTGTTGTGAAAACCGCCCAACTGCTTTCTGTTATGGTTTGACTGTGCCGCAACTCGTTTGACTCCAATTCAACAGCTACTTTGATTGATAAGCAAGCCCTCTTATCAATAATTCATATTTAAATACCTCTGCACCATGGTTAACATTTTCTCTCTCTCAATTTCACTAAATTTCGTTTATTTCAAAAGCCGGTTTCTGCCTCATTTCTTCTCTTGGCGCAATTCACTTCTTCCACTCAATCACTCACTCTTTCCATGCTAATTGGCGTCGCCTTGATCTGAATAAGCTCTCTGATCGTTCAATTTGGCCTTTGAAGCGCCTATCAAGCTTGCCTCTTTATTACTATCTCCGGCGATTCTTCACATTTGCACCTTCCTCTAACTCAATTGCTTCACAATCACCTCTCAATCGGCGTCGCCTTAGCTCAAGGAAGCTCCCTCTGTGCTCAATTTGGTGCTTGAAGCCTTCAATTACATCTCCTTAGAATCGCTCCATTACTGTCTCAACTCAAACTGTGGTAATTTCACTATTCAACCCTTCCTTCACTGTCATCCCTTTGTTCTTACCCTTCTGACTGATGCATTGATGTTTATTGAATGCTTTTAAGTCTCTAAAATGGTGAGGCGCCATGGGAGGAAGATGATGATCGCGCGCGGGGAGAAGAAGAAGGAAGAGGGAGAGCGGGGAGAGTGTTCGGCTGGGATGGATGGCTCAGGCGCACGCGCACCAAAGCGCCAGAGGGGAGTAGGTCAGCGACTGGGGGAGCATGCACCAGGTTCATCTTCTTTCCATCTCTTGTTTTAAATTGAATTGCGCTGTATTGGATAAACAGGATGAATGGACTTGGTTTACATCTTTAGCTTATGATCCTAGCCTTATTCACCTGACTACTGGGTCCCACCTGTAAGGTTTTAAGCGTTTAAGGCTGTGAGGTTAGCAACTGATTAATGCTAATATGCTGAGGTG
Organism: Schoenoplectus triqueter; assembly: GCA_964058805.1. Classification (NCBI taxonomy): domain Eukaryota; kingdom Viridiplantae; phylum Streptophyta; class Magnoliopsida; order Poales; family Cyperaceae; genus Schoenoplectus; species Schoenoplectus triqueter. The sequence goes on from CAXKVV010002148.1 coordinate 217,117, forward strand.
GCTCTTCCTGATTGGTTGATTGCTTGTTAAACAAATCCTTAACACTAATGACCTGTAAATGGTGGGTGATGTGGCTCTGCCTAGTAATGCCATGTGTGTTGTCATCTGCTGACCTGTACCAATCATAGGAAGCCATTTGTCATTCTTTATATACACTATATGATGACATGGCACCAGTGAGTGCATGCCATGTGGCACTCAGTGGGGCCCACTTGTCAGTCGCCTTATAGCATAGTGGGATTCACAGTGGTGAGGTGGACCAATAAGGGTAGGCCACATGGCACCTGACTGTTGAAGTGGCCCTATAGCATGCTGCCATTTGTCCAGCTGTTGAATGAGATGGCTGCTGATGTGGACCAATGGCTGACCGCCATGTGGCATAGGTGGGACCCACTTGTCAGGTCTGTAGGGGTGTGGGGCCCACATGGCTGAGGTGGACCAATGGGGTGCTGACACGTGGCATGAGGTGGCCCAATGAGGTGCTGACACGTGTCACACCCTCTCTCTTCTCTGATTCGGTATAGGTGTGTTTAGGATCCCCAGTTTGCACCCAGATGAATCTCTGTCCCCAGATTGCACCCAGATGAACCCTTGATTGAATCTCAGCCTTTGATTAATCTATTTATTCTGCCTTTATCTTCCCTGAATTTATTCTGATAGCTCCACTTATCCAAAAATTATGAAATTTTCACCAAAAATCCCTAAATTCATGATGATCATCCCTGTAATTTTTAATTCCATTTTTACCCCTCCTTCTCTGAATTAAAAATTCTTTTATTCATAAAACCCTATTATTCTCTCTGAATTAATCCCTGATCTCAGTTGTAGCTCTGTGTCTCTGCCAATTATCTCCCTCTTGCAGAAACCACCCTAACTAAATACCAATTAGACTTATATTGATATTCATTAGGGCTTGATTTGATCAAATGCTGACTACTTATCAGCAATTAATACAAATCTAGACTTGATCAGGTGGTTGCTCCCAGCTTTGGCACCTGATCAGTCTTGTGAAATTGACTTTCAATCCCTTAACATGAGGGTGACTTGGTCAAAGAACTGACTACTTATCAGTAATTGACACAAATCAAAGCATGGTTAGGTGGTTGCTCGCAGCTTTGGCACCAAGTCAGCCTTGAAAGTAAAATCACATTTGGAATTTCTCATGATTAGTTGCATCAAAATGCTAGCTTGGCATTGACATCATTTCATGTAGTATAGGGATTACACTGCTTCAGCTCCTTCCTAGGGTTAGCTTCAAAGGCAGATTTCTAGGGTTCAATTCTGACCCTCTTCAATAGGTCACTGAGGTGTGGGGTCCACCTGCCAGTGAAAATGGTCACATGGTGACTCATCAGATAGACTATGCTATTAGGTTCATCTACAAGGGACTGCCAGGTGGGTCCCACTTGTCAGATAAAAATGTAATCAAATGGCTGACCCATCAAGAGATCTTCTCTCTCCTAAATCTCCCGAGGGTCAGCCACCTCGAATGAGTAGGAGGTGGCTGGGTATTTATATCCTTGCTCCATATTTAGGATTTCCTTGTGGGATTAATGCTTAACCTCTGTTCCGGGTTGGTTAGCTTTCTTAACAAAAATAGGCTAGGTCCATGTCATTGGAGCTGCTCATAAGGGACTGCCATGTGGGTCCCACTTGTCAGAAAAGATAAAATCACATGGTGACACCCAAGAGGTCTCCTCTCTCCCTCGATCTTCTTGGGTGTCACACATGCTGAGTGGATAGAGAATAGCGGGGTATTTATACTCTCCACTTGCGCCCAGCATTCCGTTGTGGGACTAATGGATTTGTTCCGGGGTTATGCAGCGACTTTTCCGATCAGTGGGCCACCTTTCTACTGCTCCCTCTCTTCTTCCCCTTTCTTATGATTTATCATCAATTTATTTCATTTATTCATCTATTCATCCTTGAAATTTTTTCAAGGGTAAACACTTGTGTCTTAAGGTCATGCAAAGGACCATTCCTGAAAGTTTTAGGGGACCTGTTTCTGATTCCACTCTAGCCTTGGACTATCTTAAGGAACTTGAGCAGAGATTTGTTAGAAATGAGAAGGCTGAAATAGGCATTCTGTTAAACAAACTCTGCACAATGAAGTACAATGACAGAAGTAATGTCAGGGAGCACATTCTTGAAATGATGAATACCGCTTCAAAATTAAAGGCTCATAAACTGGACATATCGGAAGATATGTTGGTCTATTTATCTCTCAACTCTCTTCCCACTTCTTTTGGGCAGTTCAAGGTGAGCTACAACTGTCAGAAGGAATCATGGACAGTCAATGAGCTCATCTCGCACTGTGTTCAGGAGGAAGAGCGTTTGAAGACGGACAAGAGCGAGAGTGCAAATATTGCTTCCACATCTAAAGGAAAAGGAAAACAAAAACGTAAAATCAATTCAAATGCTGCGACTACAAGTTCGCAGAAGAAACCCACTAAGGACAAGAAACCGGTCATCAAGACAGAGCCGGATAAGGAAAAGAAAGGATGTTTCTTTTGTGGATCTGAAGGACACATGAAGAAAAATTGTACCAATTATCACGCATGGCGTGCAAAGAAAGATAATTTTCTCTTATTTGTGAAGAAGTTAATTCAGTTTCAGTTTCAATAGACACATGATGAATAGATTCGGGTGCAACAACTCACATATCTGTGTCTATGCAGGGTTGCCGAAATTACCGTAAGCCAAGAGATGGTGAAAGATACATCTATGTAGGCGATGGCAATAAGGCAGAAGTTGAAGCCATAGGGCATTTTAGATTACTTATGAAAACTGGTTTATATTTGGATTTGTATGATACTTTTGTTGTGCCGTCTTTTAGACGAAACTTAATTTCTATTTCCGCATTGGACAAATTAGGTTTTTCTTGTTCATTTGGAGATGGAAAGTTTGGTTTGTATCGACACTCCAATATGGTTGCTTCTGGTTTTCTGTCCGTTATAGATAATCTTTATGCTTTAGATACTATCGCTTCCTATAATGAGACCTTGAATAATGAAACTCGAAATGTTAGATAAAAATTAAAACATCAGGATTCAGCTGCACTTTGGCACAAGCTTTTAGGTCATATTTCTCAACAGAGAATTACACGTCTTGTTCAAAGTGAAATCCTGTGGCCCTTGAACATGTCGGACCTTGGTCCGTGCATTGAATGTGCTAAGGGCAAACAAACAAGCATGCGTAAATATGCAGCCAATCGTATGACGGATGTTCTTGAGCTGATACATACGGATATATATGGACCATTCCCTACAGCAACTAGAAATGGTCATGTATATTTTATCAGTTTCATTGATGATTATTCTAGATATGGCTATATATATTTAATTAAAGAAAAGGCTCAAGTTTTGGACACATTTAAATCCTTCAAGTCTGAAGTCGAGTTACAACTCAACAAAAGGATTAAAGGCGTCAGATCAGATCGTGGTGGTGAATATTACGGTCGCTCTGACGGCTCGGGAGATCAACGTCCAGGGCCTTTCGCTAAATTCTTGGAGGATAATGGGATTGTGCCACAGTATACAATGCCGGGTTCACCGGCAATGAACGGTGTGGCTGAAAGGCGCAATCGAACATTAATGGAGATGATGCGAAGCATGATTTCTCATACCTCGCTTCCAATGAACATCTGGGGAGAAGCACTTAAAACGGCAGCATACATTTTGAATCGTGTACCGACTAAGGCAGCAAACAAAACTCCATATGAGTTGTGGACTGGACGTAAACGTAGTCTCCAACATTTTAGAATTTGGGGTTTGTCCAACTGAAGTTCGGCCTTATAGACCACAAGAGAAGAAGTTGAATGAAAGGACTGTTAGCTGCTATTTTATCGGATATGTAGAATGGTCCCGTGGGTACAAATTTTATGATCTCACTAATAGAATAATTTTTGAGACAAATACAGTTAAGTTCTTTGAGGATGTTATGGTTCAGAGGGGAAAAATATAAATCAAATTGTCTTTGAGAATCACAGGATTCTCCTATACGAGAGGCACTCACATCGGTACCAATTGTAATAAGGATATCTGGAGACTTATTGGTTCCTGAACCCACATCTGTGGTGAATGAACCTATAGTCAATGAATTTATATATATGATCCCTTTAATATTTTTTCTCTGTAGTAAATGTCTGATCATTTCAGTCTCGATTTCTCTCAATCTAAAATCCTGACTCCGCCCTTGATAGCCTATATTAAACAACGAGCCATGTTCCAAAAACCTTTGCTGCCAACGGGCTGCCTTTGAGCATTCTTACAATCTGATCTCCAATTGCTTGTAGATCTGCATGATTGTCTGTGTTTAATCCACAAAATGCATGACTATTGAATAACGGTAGTAACTCTTTCTCTGGCAATCCTTGAAGGGCTAGATGTTCCGATTTTATGTTTATCAGTTATCACACAGGCAAGCATGTCTGCCACAGATTTCATTCGTGTTGTAAACAAGATTTTACTTCCTTGTTGTACAAACTGCAAAGAAGCAATCAATTTCTTCCAATCACTCCTTTTATCATCATCCCACAAATTATCTAAAACAAGAAAAAATTTCAGATGCTTCCACAGCATTTCTGAATTGCTCAAACCATGCACTAGAACTTGGGTCCTTCTCCTTCAGTGCGTCGGCAATGCCCATTAATTCTCTGATGTGTGCCAGAGCTGTCTCGAGTCTCTTGAGCTCAGCTTCACTGTCCCTTGGCAACATTCACTTCCCTAAATATGAAAAGCCTGTGTCAATGATCTTCTCAATAACAGCAGCTGCTGCACCGCCAGCAATAGCAGAAACAGCAGACACTGCGCAACCAGCAACAGCCGAACAGAGGACCACACCCAGCTAGCCATCCTCAAAGCAAGGTCGTCCTTCTCTGGACTTTTTTTTATTTTTGTAATTTTCTGTGGTGTTTCTTTTCAAATTTTCAAGAGGAACGTAGCTTTTGAAATAATTAATTTTTTTTCTCTATTTATATGTTACTAAACTTTGTTATAACAGAGAACATGTCAAAACCTCACCAATTCGGCTAAAACATAGTACCGCTGCCAACATCAGCAATTGATATTTCTATGTTGATTCTTTGGACATAACCTTCTCTTAATATAAAATAAACATCAATTATGGGCGAGCGCATCCAAAATTTTAATATTAGAAATATCTTCATCAAATCATATATTAAAACAATCTAATTTCCCCATCAAAATTAAGAATTTTCTCATAAATATATCATCATTCAACAAAATTAGCGAACAATAAAAATAGAAATTCAATCAGCTGAGTTTTAACAAGAACTTTGACCAACATAGAAAAAGGAATTAATTCTCTATTTCTCTTTGATGACAACAATACACACCCTCCATTGCTTGATTCAGTTATGATCAACGGCCCATTTAATTTAGTGAATTTGATTCGGGCTGGTGGATGTATGTATAGTTTTAGTTTGGATTTGAGCCGAGCCTAAGAGACTTCCTCACTAATTTCTTTCTACATACGTAGTGTCATGCTTTTATTATTTAGAGTGTTATGTTTGAAGCGTACTCAAAATTAACCCAATCCATGTGTGATATTTGTGACTGTCTCGTACTCGTATATACAATAAGGGACAACACGTGCCAAGATCTGTGTGTGGACTTGTCTCGTGCCCAAATCCAGAGCTAGGCTGCCACACCTGCGATGTTATACTTACACGTGCAGACATCTGTGTTTGTGTCATAATTGAATTGATTTACTACTCAACTGTCTTAATTATTGAAACACCGAATAAACACAACAACTACTTGAGACCAATCAGATGCAGATAAATTGCCAGACCATAGAATGGGATATGCTGATTGGCACGTACCAACAGCTTCAAATTTATGTAGGCAATCATCAGGCCAACCATTTCTACTCACGACAAAAATATATCAGATAAAGAATATATATGACTGAGGCTATGTTAGCTGTTGTGAATCTTAAACAGTCTAACCAAATTTTTTCAACATTGTGAAGTATACAAATTTTTAAGTTGATCAAATATATATTTTTTATAGAATATTTTACTGCCCTTTTAATATTAAAAAGGCACTAATAAATAAAAGTGGGTCTACAACAAATTTATAATAATTACTAAAGAAACTATTTTTTTACTTTTCAATATTTGTGAGTGTTTTATTTGATTTTTATGAGCACACAATGAATCCTAAATTAATTAAAAATATTTAATAATGAGTGATCGATGCTAAAGTAACAAATAAAAAAAACAATCTAACTTATAAATGACGTGTTAAAGTGTTAAATAAATTTATTAATTTTTTATTTTATTCCTTGTAAAATGAAGTTGTCAAAATTTGATTAAAATGACTTATTAAGCTTTAGTTTTTACACTACCAATTTTTTTAATTAAGTGAAATTAAAAAGATTAAAATTTTAAATATATCACTTATAAAGTAAAATATATTGGTTTCAACAATTTAGGCTTATCGTTAAAAGCAAATTCAATATATTTTGATGCCAAATATACCATCCAACTTACAACTTAATTTAATTCACTCTTAGAGCGTGTCTAGTTGTTTCTGAATTATGCTTATGCTGTTATGCAGGATAAATTCTACAGATATGGGAATCCACCAATCAACTTTGTTGGAATCCATACGCACAGAAAACACACACAAACAATATGCAAATGTAGAAACTGTTGTTCATTTATATTGTGGCCTTATGGGAATTTTTTTCTTTCTTTTTGAAAATTTTGATATTAATTCTAATTTTTTTACTAATATATAATAATATTGTTTAAATGAAATGACTATTCTTTTTATTCATGAAAATATTTTAAATATTTTAAATTATAATAAATACTAAGGAAAGAGTGAAAATAATTAAAAAATGATGAAAAAATAGTATTATTAATTTAATTTGAATAAAAAATTAATTAAGTGATCTTTAACAAAATTATGTCTTGAAAACAAAATTTTACCGATAATTTGTGATAATTGGAAGATTAATAAACGAAAACAGTAAAACATGACAAAGGCATTAATTATATGGGAGATTGAAGTTTTAATTAATAACAAAGGGAGGAGATTATTAAAATGCAAAAGAAAGATGTGTGTCGTGACTCGTGAGTCAGGAGTCATGACCATAGTGGGGAAAAAAAAGATTTTTGGTCGGAGTGAAAGTGAATGTTTTTTTGTATATATTTTTGAAGAAGTGGGACAAGAAATGAGATATTTTATGGAGAATCCAAGCGAATATATATGTATGGAGAATCATCTACTGTTGGAGAAAGTAATACATCATGAATTATGACTGTAACGGGAAGAGAAGGAAGAGAAGAGTGCAGAGAGCCTTAATTTTATTGGTTGGATAAATCATAAATGCAGGAGTTATGCATTTTAAATTTGACTTTATAGAAAGGAAAGGGATACAAAAACAACAGATTGTCAGAATGTGTGTTTAGATTGCTCGACGGAGAAGGAGAGATGAAGTTGTGGCTTATTTAATTTTAGTTTTTGTTCTTTTGGTTGGCAGCCGGTGTCAACAGCCAACAGAGACAGGAAAAAATCCACTTTCAACTTTCAAGGCTATGTACTTTTAAAAATTAAATTAATTATAAATATACAAGAAACGTATAAATTACACAATATATAAATATAGTATCATAATTTAAATATTTCTTCTCTAAGATAGATATTTAAAATCTTAAGATTTCTTTATGTATTCTATGTATAATTAAGTTGGTATCAAAATTAATGAACATTTAAGTATCTTTTATTTTTTTATTTACATTAAGACCCGGAGCAATCTAAACGAGTTGGACGGTTCTACCTCCCTCACTACGACTGGCTTTATTGTGGTCACTCATGACTGAAATTTAAATATTTCTTTTCTAAGGAGGACATTTAAAATTATAATCTATGTATATTAAGTTGGTACCATAATTAATGAATATTTAAGTATCTCTTATTTTAGTTTTTTTTTTCTTTACATCAAGACCCGGGGCAGTTTAAACGAGTTGGATGGTTTTACCTCCCTCGCTATGACTAGCTTTATTGTGGCCACTCATGACTGAATATTTCGCATAAATTTTTTTTTTCTTAAACGCTAATTATACTGCCAACTTTTTTATTCTTTTCTTTCATGGTCAGCTAAAGCCGCCTACATTTTTTATTTCTATCTTACGATTTCTTTATATATATAATAGTGAGATTATGATAATTCGTCAAAATACAAAATCTCTCTAATTCGTGTATGTATCTCAAATTTAAAAGTCCAAATGGCCAATCCAAATAGATAAAAATAATTTTTATATTAAAATATCTTTAGAAATAAAATTTTATTTTATTTTTAAATTTTTTTACTATTTGTTGGATAGGTGAAAATTCATTAGTATTGGATGGTACAAAAATTATTATATAAACAAACTAAAAAATTAAAAAATATATAAATTTTGATCTCCAAAAATATTTTAATGTAAAGAACATGTTCAATGGTTTGGATCGGCCATTTGGACTTTTAAATTCGAGAGACAAACATGAACCACGAGAGATTTTGTACTTAGCGAAACACCATAGCTTATATATATATATATATATATATATATATATAGAGTGAGGCTATGGTGCTTCGCGAAGCACAAAACCTCCCGTGCTTCGCGTCCGTATCTCGAATTTGAAAGTTCATACGCTCGATCCAAACGTTGAACATGATCTTCATATTGAAATATCTTTGGAGATCAAATTTTATATTTTTTTGAATTTTTTTGCTATTTTTTAAATGAGTATAAAATTTGCTGATCTAACGATTTCTGCACCATCCAAAACTAGCGATTTTGTACCCATCTAAAAAATAGCAAAAAAAATCAAAAAAATATAAATTTTGATCTCCAAAGATAGTTCAATATGAAGATCATGTTCAACGGTTTGGATCGGGCATATGAACTTTCAAATTTGAGATACGGACGCGAAGCACGGGAGGTTTTGTGCTTCGCGAAGCACCATAGCCTCACTCTATATATATATATATATATATTGACTAAAATACAACGCGTTGCACGGATGCACCCGTGCAACGCGTTAAAAATCTCAAAAATTAAGTTAAAAATGACCGATCCAAACCGTTTAATTTATTCTTCATATAAAATTCTTGTAGAAAATCAAATTTTATATTTTTTTAAAATTATTTTAGTAAGAAGAAAATCATCACTATTGGACGATCCAAATTCCTTAAATTAAGCAACTTTCTTCTTACCCAAAAAAAATTCAAAAAATATAAAATTTTATTTTCTACAAGATTTTGATATGAAAAACAAATTGAACGGTTTGAATCAGTCATTTTTAACTTAAATTTTTAGATTTTAACGCATTGCACGAGTACATCCGTGCAACGCATTGTATTTTAGTCAACCTATATATATATATATAGGGAGAGAGTAAAGATACCGTGAGCTTAAGCTCACAGAGCCCTTCCGTGAGCTTAACTCAAAATCTATTTCAACATCTCGAAATTTTGATTTATCATTCTCATTAAATTCTTTATATGAAAATCTATTGGGATGTAAAAATTTGGAGTGTTTTGAGTTTTTTAAGTCATGATTTTTAATTTTTGAAAATCAGCTCTAAAAAATAATAATATATTTAATATTTGAACATCATTTTTAAAAATTAAAAATGATGACTTCAAAATCTTAAAACGCTCCAAATTTTTGCATCCCACGAGATTTTCATATAAAGAATTTAATGAAGATTATAAATTAAAATTTCAAGATAATTTGATATAGTTTTTGAGTTAAGCTCACGAAAGACCTCTGTGAGCTTAAGCTCACGGTATCTTTACTCTCTCTCTCTCTCTCTATATATATATATATATATATATGAGTAAAGATACCGTGAGCTTAAGCTCACAGAGGCCTTCCGTGAGCTTAACTCAAAAAGTACATCAAATCATCTTCAAATTTTGATTTTTCACTCTCACTAAATTTTTTCATATTGAAATCTTATGGGGTACAAAATTTTAGAATGTTTCGAGTTTTCTAAGTTGCTTTTTTCAATTTTTGAAAATAATGTACAAATATTGAATATTTTATTTTTATTTTTAGAGCCGATTTTGAAAAATTAAAAAGAGTCACTTAGAAAACTCAAAATATTCCAAATTTTTGTACCCCATAAGATTTCAATATGAAGAATTTAATGAGAGTGAAAAATTCAAATTTGGAGATGATTTGATGTACTTTTGAGTTAAGCTCACGGTATATCCACTATATATATATATATATTGATCAAGGGAGGGAGATAATTATCAGATTGTAATAGTTTATCGGATTCAAACTCATTAATTAATTGGGTACTAAATAAAAAAATAATAATTTAATATAATTTTACTCAATAAAAAACTATCAAATAATATCCTTTTACATATTAAACATAACAATAAAATAGAAACTCAAAATAATAAATAATTAAATTGATGAATAAATTTTTTCTTTATGAAACTTTATATTTTGAAATCTTTACATAATGATTTCATTATGTATGACATTAAATATTTTTTCAATAAAAATAGTCAAACAATTCAGGGGATAAAAAAAATTTAAGAGAGAATAAATTACTGAAAATATTATTTCAAAGGGACCGCTGTCGACCCTCTTTACATCTAACACTGTAGAATTACTGAAGAATCATAATTATAGCTTGACTGTAGCATTATTGTTGAATTTAATACTGTAGCATTACTGTAGAATGACTATGCAATCAATAATGTATAATCATTACTATAGCTTGACTGTGGAAGTACATAGAGTCTAAAATCTATATTAACATACACTCTAATTATAGTCCGTAAGTAGTAGTAGTCTGTGTAGTGGTATTTATGATATTTATTCAATTATAATTTATATTTTAATATGGTTGTTTTTATTTTAATGATTATGATGATATAATATTACTAATAATAGTATTTTTACTTTTCAAAATATAATGATAATACTTAATTTTTAGACGTATTAAATTTCATCATGTATATTTATAAATATTTTATTTTTATTGGGATAGGTTATTGTGAAAACGTATGCATTTCGAGTCCAAGTGCATACGGCTCAAATTTTATCGTAACACATCAAAAATTTAAAATTATCATTCTCATTAAATTCTTCATATCAAAATATTGAGGGATACAAAAATTTGGGGTATTTTGAGTTTTCTAAGTATTTGTTTTGGATTTTTAAAAATCAGGAACAACAATTCAATATTTTATTATTAGTTTAGTGCTGACTTTCAAAAATCCAAAATAAATACTTAGAAAATTCGAAATATCCCAAATTTTTGTATCCCCAAATATTTTGATATGAAGAATTTAATGAGAATGATAATTTTAAATTTCCGACGTGTTACGATAAAATTTGAGCCGTATGCACTTGAGCTCGAAATGGATATGTTTTCCTAATAGTCTAACTCATTTTTATTAATATAAAAATTAAAATAATTTAATTCTTTTTAAATTATTATAATCAATTTTTGTAATGAAAATTAGAATAAAATACATGGTCTTCCTCTTAAAAAAATCATAAATTCACGTTTAAAAAAGACAGTTTTGAGTCCTCTTTTATCAAAGACGGACTTACTATTTTAGTGAATTCAGCTCTTTCTATATTCTTTCGAATTTATTTATTATTAACAAAAAATCGGCATCTATGTTATGTTTTACCCAAATGTAAAATACCCAATAAAAATGTTCTGTACATTGAAAATGCCTGCTCTTATTAATTGTCATCCCTTGACATCCCGACCGTTTACACGAAGGGTGAACACTATACTATATTATGTATCTAATGTCTCTATCTCTATGTATGATTGTGTTGTATGTGCGGAGCGGAGCATGCCATTCATTGCGCCGTTTACAGATGGGCGCGCCTCATGGTCATGGGCTCATGAGTCATGGCCATGGGGAACCCCTTGAATTAAAATTAGACTGTGACATGACATGATCACATGAACCCACTCTTTCTTTGTCGGTTGATCTCCTAATCTCCTGTTCTCCTTCCTGTAGTGTAGTGTAGGCTGCAAGGGACCAAATCAAACCAGGCTAGGGCTTCTCCACAGAATTGAACGACCTTTTTCCCCCAAAATCTTCGCATCCCCATCTAACAGAAAACAGATATACTGTATATTACTATGCTTCACGCTTCGGTTGGTCGTTCCATCATAAATTAAAATATTTTATTGTTATTGTTAACTTATTTTAATTGAGATTTGATACGGCGATACACAATTTGATATCAAAATAGATATCATTAAGTTGAATATAAAATTAGTTTTAATATTAAATTTACTTATCTGAATATTAAATAAATATATTAAAATTAAATTAAATATCAAGTTCACTAACTTGAATATCATATGAATTAATTTGAATAATAAATTCACTACTTAAATACATATAAATAATATGAATAATAAACTCATTAATATTGAGTGGAAGGAAATAAAAGAAAGAGGAAGGGACGGAGAGAAATATTGAGAGAACGGAGGAAAGACGAACATTGAAAGAATGGTGATAGAGAAAAATCGAGAGAGAGGTCGAGAAAAAGAGGAGGAGAAGAAGAAATAAAGATCGAGAGAGAGGAGGTAGCGAAGAAAAGGATTGAGGCAGGTCGTTAAAAAATGTATGAATTAATTCATCTTATATTTAAATAAATTTAATATTTAAGTTAATTACAATCAGAAAATTAAAAGTTAAAGAATAAAAATCTCAACATCAATTTTAATATCGATGTTGATATCTTTCAAACATGTCCCATTCAAATTTATCTATTATTCTTGGCGGGGATGAACTGTCAATATTTGAAATGGATATATAACTGATTACCGAAATAATTACACTTACACCCAAATTAACGCAGTAATCAATTAACAACAACAAATTATCCAACGCATACGGTAAGTAACATGGACGCCTCAATCAATTTTCCCAACATATATATAATATATCAACCCACCTGGCCACCTCAACCCAGTACAGTGCTCAAAAAGGTCAAGCCCCATCAATCAATTTAAACATTTGTGGGGCTATTCAATTTCACCAGAAACCAACAAATCCAAGTTAAATAGGAAATCAAGTTAATGTGTTCAGATTGCTCCTATTGGGTCGCTCTTTTGGTTTTCTCATATGTATGATGGCATTTTTCATGCACATATATTAACCTCAACTGATCAACTTGGCTTTAATTTGGTTGCATGTTTGTGTATTACCATCTAGTTGGTTCTTTTTTCACGTATGCCTTATTTTAAATACTATAATTATAACTTGGTTTAAATTAAAAAATATATATGAAAAAGGAAATAGAAATCTACCAAACGCAATAAATACAAAAAGAGGGGCCGGAGCCTCAACTATATTTCAAAATCATTATAATTAATTGATTGCTATTATTATAATATTATAATTCTTAATACACAAAGAGGGTTAAGCTTTCAAACTTTTCAAGCATGCTACATAATTATTTTCTCTACTATTGATTTTGTTTAAATATTTTCATCTTCTTGATTCCAAGGGTTCATATAAAATAGTGTTTCTCTCCTCATGTAAAATAATGTATGTAATATACATAAGGTGAAACTTATCTCTTAAAATGATTCAACTTTTTATATGATAATTTATAAATTATTATGTATTTAATTATATTATTTATTATTATAATTATCATTATTACTTAGTTTTTAAAATATTATGTCTAAATTTTCTTTAATGTGAAATTTTATTAAATATATTTAAAATTTTATATTACTAATTATTTATTTAAGCGCTATATTATTGGGATGAAGTCCGAGTTATAGCTCTAGTAATATATAAAGAGGGTTAAATTTTTAATATTTTCAAACATGTCACATCATTATTTTTCTCTACCAATGATTTTATTTTAATTTTTTTTCTTTTTGAATCCTAGGGTTCATATAAAATAATTTCTTTCTCCTCATTCAAATTAATGTGTGTAATATACTTAACGTGGAACTTAACTCTTAAAATTGATCCAACTTTTTTATATAATCATTTATAAATTATTATGTATTTAATTATATTATTTATTATTATAATTATCATTATTACTTAGCATTTAAAAATATTGTGTCTAAAATTTCTTTAATATAAACTTTTATTAAATGTATATATAATTTTATATCTCTACTATTTATTAAGCATGTAACTATCCTGATTCCGCAACGGTTCAGATTTTTTATTGAATTTGTAGATCTAATATAAGTTATCGGATTGAGTTATTCGTCAAATAATGTTATTATCTCTATGGCCATTTGTGTTGAAGTTATAATTTTCTCTCAATTTTGATTGTTACATGAAATGCTACATAATTAAGGAGTACAATTGCTCTACTTTATTTATTTTTTTCTTAGATTGCCATCAATTATGAATTTTAATTTTCTTTAAATTCTAAATGTCATTTTTTCTCTCAATTTTATTTTTATTTTATATTAATTATGTATTCATGATTGGAATTTATATTAATTACTAAATTATTTTTATTTTTATGTTCTTTTTTTCATATGAATATATGAATTTTAAAAATTTTAAAAAACATCACTGTAAAAATGCGCAGACAAAATACTAATTATTAATTATTTATTTAAAAACTATATTATCAAAATGAAATTCAAATTATAGCTCCAGTATATAATAATTTACCGAATGAATGAATTCCTATTTAAAGTCTATTTCAGTTGGTACTCGCAGGCCGCAGCACCAAATAGTCAAATACCAAAAAAGAGATTTCCTTAATTTAATGACAACTAAAAGAGTAATTCTCACAGAAGGAAAAAGAACCTTTGCAAAATAATGATTTTGACTGACATCTTTTGCAAGTCATTTTATTAATAAATCCCTTCCTGACAACTGACAAGTCACCTACAGTAGCATCTTTTACGATCATACATTTAGTATATTAAAAACAAGACGGGTTGGGTCGGGTCAAGATGGGGCGGGTTATGGCGGGTCGGCGGGTTTTGACGGGAAGGATCAACTGATTTTCATGGGACGAGTTAGGATGAGTTTATTTTGAAGGTTTGGCCACGATCCGTCTAAAACCTATCGGCGGGGCGAGGTGGGTCGGGTCGGCAGAGTTTTTTTTTGTCTAAAATTCAAAAATAACCCAATAAAATCCAACAAAAAATTAAAATAAATGAGTTAGAAATAAAGTTATCCTCCTCTTTTATTCTGGACTTAGGACCGTCTATATAATACATAGACGGAGTTCTAACTTTTTTGTTAGTAAAGTATATTAAAAAAATAAAAAATCAATATAAATGCTAGAAAATATTAAAAATAGAGAAAATTAATAAAAATAATTTAGAAATACTATCTAATAGTTAGGGTTCATATATCATAGATTATTTTTTGGCATACTATCTGAGTTTTCATCCGCTTATGTCATAAATTCACCGAATGATTATTTTACGGGTGCATGATGATTACGTTGTTCTGTATCAAACCAATATTTCAAGCATACGAGTCGTTCGAAAGTCTTTGCACCCAATTTGCTATATTTATCTGTTAGTATCATGTTTGTTGAACTAATACAGAATTAAAAAGAGATAGTTGATATCGATACGGTAGATATATCACGGGTCATCATGACAAGAGTTGGATATGTAATTTCATTTCTCTTTCAATAACCGAGGATCTCAATGCCGTCAGATTTCATGCTTCATAAACAATAGCTAACTAACTCATTTATGTTTGTTTGCATTTATAAGTCATCATCTTCCTCTAAGTCTCACAATAATGCAGACCGATTATTGCTCATATCATGATATAAGTCTCACAATAATATAATGAGTTCTAATATTATAAATGTGTTAGATTTTAGTACCCAATGTTACAAGGATTCGAAGAAAATGGTTGATTCGTTTGGTTTACATGAAGTTAAGTGTTGTATAGGTTGAATATTTCTTTCAATGCGAAGGTCACTTGTTATTCCTTCTCGGTATATGGTAAATTTATATTCTTCTTATACCGTTCAAATAATCTTATGATATACTTCTTCTTGAATGAAGGATGGAGGCAATTGACAAAAATTATTATGAGAGGGATTTCGTCCCAATATTTCAGAAATTTGTCTCTCATGGCTTCGATAATCGATGACAGAGGAGAGTTACCGTGCACATCCTCTGCGATCCAACGAAGTTCTATATCCTCCAAGTCATAGTACACCCTAAAAATATAAAATAAATTAGTAATAAAATCGGTATAATATGTCATACTTATTGGTTATTTTTTTTCGTTATGTATCGAACAAACTCACTTAAAATTCTCTTTTCGTCATATTTGGAAAGTGTTATAGTACCGTCAGAGTTCAAATAACTTTGTACCATACGGGTATTGGGTCTTTCTTGGGGTTTTTTATTTTTTGCTATGTGTTTATCGATATATTTTTTAAATTGACTTAAACTATTTTTTTATTACATAATTTTATGAAATTTTATAGTTACTTACCTTGCATCGTGCATTTATTAGAACACTGTCGGGATCTAAAGTTTATTTATAATAGCGTCACTAAGGTGCATCATAAGTTGGAGGAGCTTTCTTCTTTCTCTTGTCATTTTTAGATTCGACCGGTGATTTCGGGACGCTTGAGTCGGGTGTTGGTATGGAACATCGTGCACTCATTAGATATAGCGATGGAAGTCCAGCACTAGTTGTTGTATCGGTGTTATATTGAAAACTTAAGAGATATGAGTTCTAACCTTGTCCGGCACTAAAGGAAGTGATTTGCGGGTTGTAATTAAGATCAACCTGCGGTTGTGATAGATAATATAATTGTGAAATTTATTGATAATAAGGATGCGAAGGGTTAGGATTTTGTTGATAGTATAGGTGCAGAAGATTAGGATGTGCCATTTTCTCACCAAAAAATTCAACGCTCAACCGATGTGCCATTTCTTCAGTATGAAAGCGATTGAGAGATGTCATTTGATATTGCTAAAAAAATATTAAAAAAATTAATGAACATTAAAAATATTAAAAAACTAATTATCATAAATTAAAAATAAAACTAATGAAATAAAGAATGCAACAATAAATAACGAATATAACAAAAACTAATTAAAAGAAACTAATGATGAAAAAATAAAGAATGTAAATATATATTTAAAAAACTAATTATTAAAGAATGTTCAAAATATAAAAAAGAACTAATTATTATAAATTAAAAATACAACTAATTTATAGATTGCAAAAAAAAATTATAATGAACTAATTATAAAAAAAATAAAGAATATAACAAAAACTAATTAAAAGAAACTAATAACAAAAAAAGAATGCAAATATATATTTAAAAAACTAATTATGAAAAAAATAATATAAACTAATGATGAAAAATAATATACAAAGTATAACTAACTTTTTTTTATCGGAATAGAAAGATTATCGAAAGCACTAAACTTTAAAACGAATTTACCAGAGATAATATATAACGAATGCTAAATTGACAATATAAATAAATAACACTAATATAAATATTTTTAAATATTTTTCTGGATAATATAACTGGATTACTATAATAATATAATTAGAGAATTGCTAATATATAATAATTAATAAATTAACGAGAGAGAGTTTGGTTTGGAGAATTGAGAAGAGAGAGAGAGATTGGTTTTGTTTGTGTGAGATTATGAGATGAAATGGGGTGGTATTTATAGGAAATTTTTTGAATGTTTTTGAATTTTGGCCGGTAATGGGTCAGGTTTAACGGGTAAAGGGGGGCGGGTAGGCTAGATAAAGTGGGTCGGGTCGGACGGGTTAGATTCTCGGATTTTTCGGGTCAGGTCGGGGCGAGTCGGTCACGAATTTTGACTGGTTAGACAGATCAGATCGGGTCAGGACGGGTTGGATCTAGTACGATTTTTTTTTGCCCGCATCCGTATTTGATTCGTCGCTTTTAACGAATCACGAATCTGACGAGTTAAATTACGAATTGAGACAGATCGGATCGCAATCTCAAATTCCGCGGCCGTCCGGACTTTTTACAACACAACATACATTTCTCTTCTTTTTTCCATAAACTTAACTGCAGCTCTCGTACCACAAACACATTTCTCTCTGAAAAATCAATTCAAGGTTGCCTACGGGCCTTCCATCAGAAAATATATAAATCAATCAATTCTTGGAATGACATGTCGGTCTTCTACTGTGAATCTGTGATCTAAATCCGACCCATTAATTACATGATAAAAGTTGATAAATCCTAGCAATCGGTTGCAAAATGCATAAAAAAAGAAGGGAAAGAAAAAGAAAAATAATAGTAAAAGCTTGAAAATATACATTCAAAAGTATTTGAAAAAAGGACGGGATCCGTTGACAATGGATCATCTTGATAAGCTTGAAGATAGATATTCAAATAAATATTAAAAAATATTAAAAATAGAAAAAAGTTTATAAATATTTTATCTACTTATTGATTAATGATCATTCAAATTTTATATAATTTCATTATCGTTTGATAGTCCATTAAAGACAGTTAAATTAGAATTATTATAAATTACATGAAAATTTGATAGTCTTTGACGGACTATCAACGATAATAAAATTGCATGAAATTATTATAATGACAATCAATCTATAGATAGAAAAATATATCTAGATTTTTTATATTTTTAATTATTTATTAATTTTTTGAATACCCGTTATCAAAATTATCAAGATAATTCATTGTCAACCGATCCCTTCTTTTGAAAATAACCAGATCTTCGAAAAAGAAAAATGCAACAAATATGTACATAACAAATTTAATTTGATAGGTTGACAAACTTAATTCTTCGTGCCTTCTAAGAGTGTCTGTAGCTAAAAGAATCACTCTGTTCATGTTAATTCAAAAAATAATTAAAAAGTGCAATTATTTTACTGATTAAATCAAGTAAATAGATTTTACACCTATTCTTATCTAATAATGTAATTAATATTTTTTTCATGTAACGCATTGAATAAACTGACAACATAAAAATAATTTATGTCCACAGCCTGTTGCTACAAAAAAATGATTTATGTCCATCTTGTAAAATTTCTGTACCGACCGGGTAATTAAAAAAAGAAAATTCATCATTTAAATCAAATTAATCCTTAAATTTTTTTAAAAACACAAAATCAGTCTTTGTATTAAAAAAATCAAATTGATTCTTAAACTTTAAAATACATCAAATAAAATTTTAAACTTTGAAAATATAAAAACTAATTTGATTTCAGAATTTTCAAAAAATCTCTGACGATCCATGAACTTTTAAAATTATTATTTTTATTTTTTAAATTTAAATAAAATAGAAATAAATATACTTTATTAAGAAAAATCATCGGGTCAAGTTTTGGATCAATCAGTATCATCCTTTTTCAGATCTCGAGTAAGTTTAGGTTGGGTTTTACGTTCATCCAAGCTGCTCAAGTCGTCTCAAATTTTAGGTGTTTCGAGTTTTGATTGAACCAGGTTTTGAATCATTTGATCTTGTTTACTTTTATATTTTGGTTCGGATGGGTTCAAATGAAACCGATGCAATCTGAGTTCAAAACCTAACCCGATCCAACTCGCAATAACAGAGCTTGCAATAAAAATAAGAGGAGGCCGACTATTGCCAATTATTAAAGTGAACAAGTTTTAGATCCATAAAACAAAAACTAGCTATATACCCGCGCGTTGCAGCAAACTCTTTTATTTAAATATTAAAATATTATAAGATAAACAAATTCATATTTATCTAATATTAAATTATAAATTCACCAAATTATAGAGAAAACTTATAATAAAGACTATTTAATTTTGGACGAGATTTTTGTAGTATATGAGTCAATGATTCATGATTTTTATGGCAAGAAAAATAAATTATTCTAACATATATTATCACCATTAATTTCTTACCAAATATGCACAAGGTTGCTAAATAAAAAAAATATATTATGAAAATAATAGTATATATGGGAAAGAAATGGAGAGAAAGAGGAGATCAATGGACGCGATCACAAACGTTTGATCAATAAAAAATAAATATTATCCGTCTAATTAAGGGATAAAATGGGTATAATAAAAAATTATCATGATAAAAAATGGACCCTCCAATTCTTAGATGCTTTATATAATAGTATAGATATATTCAAATAATTTTGGATTAAAAAAGGAAGGCAACTCGAACTGATTCAATATTGAAAAAAGGCCAACACCGATTGACCCTGAATTCTGACTAGTGACCCGACATTTTTTTTCCTAATAAAATATATTTATTTCTATTTATTTAAATTGAAAAAATAAAAAAATAAAAATAATATTAAAATAAAAACTTTAAGGACCCATTTAGATTTATTTTGAAAGTTACGGGATCAAATTAATTTTTATATTTAAAATTTAAAGATTTATTTTGTGCATTTTAGAGTTTAAGTATCGATTTAGTTTTTCTGAAGCAGTTTAAGACTTGATATTTTTAAAAAGTTTAAGAATAAACTTGATATAATTAAAATTTTATTTTTTTTAAATTGAAAAATCAAATAAATATTTTTTCCTTAAAGAACTAACTTTTATTGCGCCACTGTCGTGACAGTTTGGCGGTTGGGTGAGCTCGATGAAATAGCACGTGCCATAAATAATCAGATGAAACTTGAGAAATACACAAGAAAAAATAGGGGCAAAAAACATATATTATACGCTTACAGCCCAGTAGTGCGTACATACGGGTGTAAATTCTTGATCCAATTCGATCTGAATCCGATTTGATCCGAATCTGATCCAATCTAATACGATTCAAAAATAAATGGGTTGGGTATGAGTTCAATTTTTTGACCCAAATCGGATCGGGTCGGGTTCGAGTCAACCCGATCCGACCCGATTAATTATATTTTTTGAAGTAATTTTATGATTTAGTACTAATTAAAATTTAAATATACACTAATTAAGATTAATTATAAATTAATCAATATTTTATTACTTAAAAAATATATAAAAATATATAAAAATAATTAATAAATATTTAATTATTTTACACGGGTCGGTCGGGTTGACCCGTGACCCGTCGGATTGAATATGAATCAAAATTTTTTAATTTAAATTTAATCTAATCAGATTCAAATTAAATTAAAAATAATAATAAAATAATATGATCCGACCGACGCGAATAGCCGACCCATTGATATCGCTATGCGTACTGCGTACATAACATAAATTTTCGCAAAACAAAAGAATTAATAAATGGAGGTGAGGTGAGGCCAAGCATCAGCATCATGTTGAATTTGACACAAAGCAAGAAAGCAATTTCTATGCTTTTTCTCGTCTCAGCTGTTGCTTAGGTTTGAAATCTCAACTGCTATGATAATAATTTTCTCTCGTCAGACCTCAGTTAAATATAAATATATTGCACAATGATTGATGTACCTGCGGGCTGCGGTTCCATGTGTTCCATCACTGTACTGTTTGTTCACCTTTAGCGGGTAGGAGTCGCTGCTCGTTGCACAATTTGATGCACAGCACAGGGATTTTTTACTTAATCCGTCCAAAATCAAATCTTAACTACAAAGACGTCTTAAGAGCAAACTTATTTTCACAAACGGTCTAACAAATGACACTCACGTCCTTAAAACGCTATTTTTTTTGTCCGCCCGCTGCCCAAACAAAAAAAAAAAAACAAAATGACCCAAAGGACGTGAGTTGAACTCACGCCCTTTAAATCCACATATCGCATTTGTATTATTTTTTTTTCACTTTCGGTGTTTTTGAAAGGTAACAATCAGAGCACATCAACGTCTAAAGGGCGTGACTTGAACTCACGCCCTTTGTGTCTTTGGGCAGTGTTCGGGTAGACAAAATGGAGGTTTAAGGACGTGAGTTGAAGTCACGCCCTTATTTAGGCCGTTTGTGAAAATAACTTTGCTCTAAGACCGGTTGTGTAGATAACATTAATTATTAGGCTGTTTAAGTAAAAAGTCCCAGCACAGCTGGTACGAGAATATTGTCTCCTCCCAGTTTTACCCAAACTTGGAGACCTCCATTTCCGGCATCATTGCAGATCAACTTGCAATCCATTTGGAAGACCAATGAAGAGTCTAATAATCAATGTTACTTAAAACCAATGGGGACTTTTCACTTACTACTTAATTAACTATCATCGAATCCAATGTAGAAAAGTAATTTAGTATGTATTCAATTTTAATTTTTGCTTCAGTTACTAAACAGACGTTAGTAACTTTTCACATGTGTTTCAACAGTTTTCCCTAACGACAGCTAAATTAATTCTATTTATCTCCTTTTATTATTTCAATAATTTTAGATGTAAATACCTCAAGTAATGAGAAAATATTAAAGTATAGACTGGTTAACAATTCAAAAACATCAAAATAAGTAAAGAAAGAGAATGAACATTATTGGAGTTGAGCAAAAGCATATGTGTGTCACAACCACATCCTACTAACCAAAGCAAATATATAAAAATAAGTAAAGGAAAAAAATGAATATACGAGTTATTAACGGTATTCAACAAAAAGAATACGGCTTTGGAATGTGCTACCACTTACTGAAGGTGTGCCTCGTATGTCAAAAAAAGAAGAAATACGACTATACAAAGTTGAATCTTCAATGTCAAACAATAATTTCACGAGCAACCGTCGGTTAAGAAAAATGAGCACCAGTGGCACTAGAATTAATCACACACAAAAAAAAAACACTCAAATAAAAACTCTAACCAAATCTATTGAGAGAATGGTGAAGTGGATTTGAAGATAAGACAAGATTTAATATTTGTTTTAAGTTTTATCTAATGGCGGCAAGGTTTTCGACAAGAAGAGAACAAAATTTCATAAGTAGCAAGAAATTATAAAAAAGTAAACTGTATTGTTTTACAAATCGTAAAATACAAAATTGCTTACAACAACATCAACATATAAATTTAGCAATTACCTCACAAAATTTACCCAAGAAATTTTAAAAGTAATTGAGCAATTTAGTCTAATACTATTGTAAGAAATTCATATACAGTCCGGAGGAAATTTTAATGAAAGATGTATGCGCTCTTATTTTATTGTGCTTGTGTGAATGTATGGCATAATTGATATTTTATTAAATGTATAACTTTCATAATTTTTAATTATATCACATCATCTGTTATTCTAACCATCTAATTTAATTTTGCGCTCATTATTTTAATCAGATGGCTCTAGTTTCATGCTTCTTCATTTTCATTAAGATGATGTGCTGCATCGATCTAGACTGCAAAGTGATAGGATCATGTCTTCACTTCACATATTCATATTTGTTCATATTTATCCACATAGTTAGAATTTAAAAAGTATCATTACTGATACATTTCGACTTCTAGTGATGGGCTGTATTCCTAAAGGCTCCTTTATCATAGGTCAACACACTTAACCCTATAAGGTCTCCTTCATCCAATTTTTATCTCGAATATGTATATCTTGAGCTGAATATTCCCAAGCTCGAGATTATTGTGATGTTCATCTCGAGTATAACTGTCTAGTAACCGTCCACGTTCAAGTATAGCGGTTATAACTAGTCATGATTCTGTATAGTACATGATTGTACATGATTGTACATGATAACTATATACAGTTAAGTCCACCGATTTGCCATTACATGCACTTGCCGTATTTACGATTGGTTTTCTGAGATCGTGCCACCAACTGACCATGAACTCCATGATAGCCTTCTCTTATATAAGGCATCGCTTGGGAGAAGGGAAGGGGCCATTCTCATTCAGACGCACATAACTTAAAGGTCAGAGTAACTCTCGTGCACCCCTTACACATACTTTCACCCTTAAACACTAGCACACATAATCTCTTTTTAGCACGGTTTGGCCTCCTAACTCAGAATGTATCATCTACGGTGAGGCTAGCTTAAAAACAGGACCTAAAGTTTTATAAATTAGTTATTGATATCTGAAGTAAACATGGCCAACAACCCTTAAGAAGACTACGTTTTGGTGCAACTGAAGATTGATCTAGCAGTGGAGGACCTCCTAACAAAGAAGGTTCCACATGGAACCCAATTGTGCGGAGCCTCTTCTCTGACAATGCTACTACAGATCTAATTGGACTAACTCTACTAGTAACTATATCTGTACCGGCATTAGTAGCCCGTACCGGTATTGCAAATACGACCCAGCAGCGTGGGGAGCCACCTCTCCGGCCACAGTAGGTTAGACCTCTGCCCCTTTGAAATATGTTGTTATGTTGCCCCTTACATATGTTGGGATTCTGAATGCCCAAATCCCATTAATGCTCAAGCTGCGGAAAGACCGTAGAACAAAAATTTTACTTCTACTTAAGTTAGGGATTAAAGTATGTCGGATAATAACCGAGAGTTACAGACATTTAATCCTTTACAAAAGACGGTAAAATATTATTTTACTTCTAACTTAAGCTTAGGGTTAAAGTGATGTGTCGGATGATTACCGAGAGATACACACCTCTTTAAACCTTTATTGATCTACTCCATGATTGATTTCTAAAATATTAATCTACTTAACAATTAAATAGATTAATATAAGATGTTATACCTCGCTTCCAAATTTTAATTGGAATGAAAATCGGCTTGTCTCGGAGCACCAAACGTCTGATGCCTCTGTAGGTTATCCACCAGGACTGACCAGAGAGCGGTTTATTTCTTTTGCCAGAAATACTGTAAACCGCGGTTTTTCGCAAAAACACTATTCACCCGAGAAAAAGACGAAATAGTACTATTCACGACTCGCAGTAATTCTGTTTCACAAATGTGCAGAAATACCGCAACTTTCGTAAAAACACTATTCACCGATCCCGTGAATTCTGAAACAACCGTATACCGGGAGAGAGAAAGTAGAACTGATTTGGTGGAACTTTTTCTCTCACCCTACCCCTCTATTTATAGAAAAAATGGAATTGACAAATTACCAAAATGCCCTCGTGAATAGTAAGGAGGTTTCAAAGTGAAAAGACCAAAATACCCTTAAAGTTCATCCAATTTACCAAAACGCCATTGGGCTTTTTGGCCAAATTACCGAAATACCCTTGGGCTTTTGGACAAATTACCAAAATACCCTTGGAGGTCATCATGGGCCTTTTTGGGCTTTTCGGATTTTGGGCTTTTTTGGGCTTTTCTGATTTTGGGCTTTTAATTATTAATTAAGACTTTAATTATAAATGGGCTTTGGCCCATAATTCAAATCCATAATTAACATTTTAAAATCCAAATCAAATATATATAATTGTCATCTATAATTATATTTTTCTCGGTTGTTGTTTCGGCGAATTTATACGACGTGTCCAACACGTTATAAATTCAATCTGATTTTTGCTTTTTGTCATCTCTATGACAAATATAATTATATCATATATAATTAATTATAACCATCTTATTATTAATTATAAACAATTCATAATTAATCAATAAGATTCTCCGATTAACTCCTATACGGTGTGACCCGACAGGATCCGTGTTATGTTGGTAAATAGAGTTAAAACCGTTTTAACTTCTATAATCATAGGAGGCATCTGGCAGAATGCACTATGACCATCCAATTACACAGATGATGATGTACTGTACAATATCATGATCCAGTAAACTATTTACTTGTGTTTAATTCTTTTGTCTCATAGCTATCAGATCAGTTTCAAGGTAGGTATGTGTCATCCTTGCAAACTTAATCTTTTCTTGATCCTGAGTAAATTATCAAATATAATTACTCTTGTACTTATACTGCTAGCAGATAATCTTACTCTATCAAGGGGCCCAGTGATGCTATAACTCATATAGAAATATGAGGGACAATAGTACTTTTGGCAAACCATCTCTTTCTCCGCATAAGTTATGTATACCGAAGAGCTACCTTTATAGCCACCTTTTACGGATAACGTTTGGTAGAAATCACACACATACATATCTTATGTAGGAAAAATGAATACCTCATACTTTAGAATTTAATACTGAATGAAAACATTAATGACACGAACACAATTCCATTTAATGTTTCATTCGGGGTCTATCAAATACGATGTTCCTAGAACATCTATTTATGTGATTAAAATGACAACTCTTTGTCTATGGTCTGTAAAACTTGACCATCATTTAATCCACATACTAACCTGATAACGGTTAATTAGTGTTCCTGCTAATTACCTTGGTTAGTGACTTTTAAGAGTATATTCTATATTATGAAGTTTCACAATTCCAGTCATGAACTCGGAATGATTCATAAATTCAATAATACTCAAGGAAACAAAATATCGTTTAAATATCCAATTCATGAACAAAGCTTTATATAACAAATTTATCGTATTATTGACTTCAAGATTATTACAAACTAACAATCTCCCACTTAAGCTTGGAGTCAATCATATTGAGCCATGCCTTATACAAATCTATAAATCTCTCAGATTTAAAAGATAATCTCACAGCCAATCTCCTATGTGTCTCAAACCCATAGAAGATGTGTGCAACTGGTGCTTGGCTTGAGGTAGAGGTTTTGTAAGTGGATCAGCTGTGTTGCCAACTGTGTCAATTTTACAAATCTTTACATCGCCTCTATTTATAATTTCTCGTATGAGGTGATAACGTCGCAGGACATGCTTGGATCTGGAGTGTGATCTCGGTTCCTTGGCCTGAGCTATAGCTCCATTGTTGTCACAATAGAGGTCTACAGGGCCCTGAACACTGGGAACCACTCCTAGTTCACTAAGGAATTTCTTGATCCAGAAACCTTCTTTAGCTGCCTCGGAGGCGGCTATGTACTCAGCTTCGGTGGTTGAGTCTGCTGTGGTCTCTTGCTTGGAACTCTTCCAGCTCACAGCACCGCCGTTGAGTATGAACACGTAACCAGACTGCGATCTTGAATCATCTCGGTCAGTTTGGAAACTTGCATCTGTGTAACCACTCACCACGAGTTCCGAGTCACCACCGTAGACGAGAAACATATCCTTAGTTCTTCTCAAGTACTTAAGGATATTCTTTGCAGCATTCCAGTGCTCCATGCCTGGATTAGCCTGATATCTACTCGTCACACTCAAAGCGTACGAGACATCAGGGCGAGTGCACAACATGGCGTACATGATAGAGCCAATAGCCGAAGCATATGGCACTCTACTCATTATGCTTTGCTCATCAGTTGTCAAAGGACACTGAGTCTTGCTAAGCTGTGCACCATGATTTATTGGCAGAAATCCTTTCTTAGAATTCTGCATACTGAACCGATTCAGCACTTTATCAATATATGTGCTTTGACTTAATCCAATAAGTCTTTTAAATCTATCTCTATAGATCTTTATGCCTAGTATATAGACAGCCTCGCCCAAATCTTTCATTGAGAACACTTTCTTTAATGAAGATTTGGCTGATTGCAATAAGGGAATATCATTTCCCATTAAGAGTATATCATCCACATAGAGGATTAGAAAAGCGATGGCACTCCCACTAGTTTTCCTGTATACACAAGGTTCTTCTTCGCATTTGATGAAGTCAAACTTTTTGATTTCTTCATGAAATCAAAGATTCCAACTCCTTGATGCTTGCTTCAATCCATAAATGGATTTGAGAAGCTTGCATATCTTTCCAGCATTTTTTGGATCCTCAAAACCCGTGGGCTGTATCATATACACGTCCTCTTCCAAATTTCCATTTAGGAAGGCGGTTTTCACATCCATCTGCCATATTTCATAATCATGAAATGCGGCAATTGTTAGGAGCATCCGAATTGACTTAAACATAGCTACGGGCGAAAAAGTTTCATCATAATCTACGCCGAGAATTTGTTTGAAACCTTTCGCTACTAGCCGTGCTTTGTAAACAGTCATATTACCATCCATGTCTATTTTTCTTTTAAAAACCCACTTGTTAGCTATGGGTTTTACCCCAACAGGTGGTGCAACCAGGTTCCAAACCGTGTTGTCATACATGGATTGTATTTCGGATCTCATGGCCTCCAGCCATTTATCAGAGTCGGGTCTATCCACTGCTTCCGCATAGGTCAGAGGATCTTCAGCATCAAATACTGAGACTTCATGCAGTCCCATGTACCTTTCAGGTGCACGGACTGTCCTATGTGACCTTCGTAGCACTTGTTCTTCAGGCTGTCGAACTTCATCCACATCAGTATGCGGATTTAGTTCTATTTCAACTTGCGTTGAAGTAGATGAGCTCGGGACTAGAACTTCTTCCGCAACTATTTGTGGATTTAGTTCTTCCAAATGCTCATTAGTCGAAGAATCAAGTGGTGGGTTTATCTGATCAGTATCAGATATTGTATTGTGTGATGCATCTTGAATTTCTTCAAGTATTACATTACTCCCACTACTTCCTTTTGCGAGAAACTCTTTCTCCAAAAATATACCATGACGAGCAACAATTATCTTGTTCTCGGACTGATAATAGAAGTAATATCCTTTCGTTTCCTTAGGATACCCTACGAAAAAACATTTGTCAGCTTTGGGTCCAAGTTTGTCAGAAGTCGGACGTTTGACAAATACTTCGCAACCCCAAATTTTAAGATAAGACATATTTGGTACCTTACCAAACCATAACTCATATGGAGTCTTTTCTACTGACTTGGATGGAACCCTATTTATTGTTAGTGCAGCAGTTTCTAGTGCGTGCCCCCAAAACATTTTTGGGAGTGTGGTATTACTCATCATGGAACGAACCATGTCTAACAAAGTTCGATTCCTCCTCTCAGAAACACCGTTCCATTGCGGCGTTCCCGGAGGTGTGAGTTGTGAGACTATCCCACATTCTTTTAAGTACATTGTAAACTCATAACTTAAGTATTCGCCTCCACGGTCTGACCGTAAGGCCTTAATACTTTTATTCAGTTGATTTTCTACTTCAGTCTTGAATTCCTTGAATTTTTCAAAGGATTCAGACTTATGTTTCATCAAGTAGACATAACCATATCTACTGTAATCATCAGTAAACGTGATAAAGTAGCGATTACCATTTCTTGTACAAGTACTCATTGGTCCGCATACATCTGTGTGTATAAGGGCTAATAAGTCACTTGCCCTTTCGCCCTTCTTGGAGAAAGGTGCTTTGGTCATTTTTCCACGTAAACAAGATTCGCATGTGTTTATTGTTTCAATATTAAAATTACCAAGAAGTCCAACTTCATGTAACTTTTGATGCGTTTCTCGTTTATATGACCAAGGCGACAATGCCACATAAAAGTCGTACTTTCATGAGATGTTTTGAGTCGTTTATTGATGTTAAATACGGGTTTGTCAATTTCTAGTATATAAAGACCATTCATCATAAAAGAAGATTCATAATATAACTCATCTTTGTATATAGAACAACTATTATCCTTTATAACAAAAGAGAAACCATTCATCTCTAAACATGAGATTGAAATTATGTTTCTAGAAATACTTGGAACAAAATATACATTTTCAAGTTCCATTACAAGCCCGCTAGGCAAATACAACTCTATATTTCCGACTGTTACGGCTGCAACTTGTGCTCCATTTCCAACTCGGAGTTGTACTTCCTTGTTGCGTAGTTTCCTCCTATTATTTAGTGCCTGTATATTTGAACAAATATGAGCACATGATCCAGTATCCAATACCCAATCATAAATAGAGGTAACAACGTTAACTTCAATCATGAAAATACCTGAGGTTGAAGCTTTGGGAACCTTTCCCGTCCTCACATCCTCCAGATACTTAGGGCAGTTCCTCTTCCAATGACCATTGCCTTGACAATAAAAGCAGTCAGAGGTAGAAGCTTTTGCCTTGGAAGTGTTCTGATTAGGAACCATCTTCCCTTTGCCTTTGTACTTAGGTGCCATTTTGGGAGTCGCTTTGCGTTTCATCTTTTTAATCTTCCTCGCACCTTCTTGGATCACGAGGATAGAAGAACTCTTCTTCATGTCCCCATCAGCGATCCTCAACATCCCTTGAAGCTCCTGCAAGCTCTTGTCCATTCCCAGCATATGATAATTCCTGATGAAATTAGAATAGCTAGGAGGGAGAGAGTTCAGGATAACATCCGTAACAAACTCTTTGTTCAACGGACTGTTAAGCTTCTCCAACTGCTCAACATCGCTCGTCATACGGAGCATGTGAGTGTCAAGAGAGCTGCCCTCAGTCATCTTATGACTCAGCAGAGATTTAGTCACCTTAAATTTCTTGACCAATAAACTTTGTACATCAAGCTCATCTTCTTTGTGCTTGTTGTACATGGTGACTTCATTTGCTGTGCAGCCTACTGCAGGCTGTGCAGAGATTGGTGTGTTAAGGACGTACTCGAGTTTCTCATGTCTTAGTATGAGCGCACGGAACGTATTAGTAAGAGTTTCTTTAGCCATGTGCTACAACGTAAAATGTAAAGATTTTTAGCTTTGTTCATGTAATGTCTTATTTCAAATAAAACTCCCACTACAAATTTGTTCTATTCCCGTTTGTAGTTAGGACCAAGATCCCTATTTTCATTGATAATCAAGTTATCGTTGAATAACTCGTTTATTAATTATCTTAGGTAAGCAACTCTTTGCTAATCACATCTCTATGTGATTCTTGGTTTCGCTAAACATCATATGTTTTAACGAAACTTTGCCCCAAGCCCAAAACTGTTTTGGAAATCATTGGTAAGTAACCTCACTCTATTTGATTCGTTATGTCGGACATAACCCTCGAAAACCAAAGGTAAAAGGTGACGCCTACTGAGTAGGTCACGTCTGCCAATGAACAATGATATGCGAGGACAGAGTAGGTAGGGCATATTACTTAATTTTTCGGGTTTAACATCGTAAGTAGTCAGTTTGTTAAACTGACTTTAGACAGACTTACGAACACGTAAAAGATGTCTGCCAGAAAGACCACTGAAAGTTCCTTTTCCAGTCTTTCTTTGACACAACCTTCCTTCACGGTTTCTTAAAAATGATAAATCTAATTTATACATTTATAATTAGTCAGTTTATTAAGCTAACTTTAAACAGACTTATGAACACGTGAAAATACGTCTGCCAGAAAGACCATTGAAAGTTCCTTTTCCAGTCTTTCTTTGACATAACATTCTTTCACGGTTCCTTAAAATGATAAATCTAATTTACACATTTATAATTAGTCAGTTTATTAAGCTGACTTTAAATAGACTTATGAACACGTGAAAAGACGTCTGCCAGAAAGACCATTGAAAGTTCCTTTTCCAGTCTTTCTTTGACATAACATTCTTTCACGGTTCCTTAAAATGATAAATCTAATTTACTCATTTATTATCAAAGCGGTAAATCCAATTTACCAGCTCATACAAACATTTTGTATATATACATGAATCAGTCACGTATATAACTACTATCTATCCAATAGAAGTAGCTTTGCATCTATGATAAGATACATTTCATATCAAAGCAGTAAATTTAATTTACTTGCTCATACAAACATTTTGTATATATATATGTGAATCAGTCACATATATAACTATCAGTTCTCAATTCTTTATTTTGCAACTTCATCTTTGTTCTTTATTTATACCGTAAAAAGCATATAAACATTTTATATGATTTCAAAACAGTTAATTCCTTCTGGTACGATAAAGTAATTTGATAACGTGACAAAGTTCCTTTTCGGCCAGTTATCAGGACACGTAAAAGGGGCTCCCAGGAAAGATCGGGGTCACGAGGACCACTTTAAATTCAATCTTTCCTAGACAGAACCATCTCTTTCGGGTGTGGAGATCAACAGCTCTTACTCAGGTACTTTATTGCTTCATCACATTCATAGATATACTTTTCATAACTAAAAGTTTTCGAAAAAGCAAAAGAGTTACATTTGCCATGCTTCGAAAGCGTAAAAGTAATTTGGTAACGTGACAAAGTTCCTTTTGGGCCAGTTATCAGGACACGTAAAAGGGCATGTCAGAAAGAATACCGAAGGTATCCACTTCCCATCTTTCTTTGACATCACCTTATCTTTTATGTGTGGAGATCAACAGCTCTTACTTAGGTACTTTATTGCTTCATCACATTCTTAGATATACTTTAACACAATCGAAAGTTTTCGAAAAAAAAGCGTAAAGAAAGCATAAAGAAAGCTTAAATCTAATTTAACTTTCTTAGTCGACAGAGCCGAACCAAGAAAATCCAATTTTATTTGGTTTGGACTTTAAGCTGCAAATCTAAGAATTAAACCGATACGGGGTATATGCATCTTATTTGCATAAGATATAACCTTATAGAAAATCAATCAGCGGGAGAGCCTTTGCTCTGATACCACTGTTGGGATTCTGAATGCCCAAATCCCATTAATGCTCAAGCTGCGGAAAGACCGTAGAACAAAAATTTTACTTCTACTTAAGTTAGGGATTAAAGTATGTCGGATAATAACCGAGAGTTACAGACATTTAATCCTTTACAAAAGACGGTAAAATATTATTTTACTTCTAACTTAAGCTTAGGGTTAAAGTGATGTGTCGGATGATTACCGAGAGATACACACCTCTTTAAACCTTTATTGATCTACTCCATGATTGATTTCTAAAATATTAATCTACTTAACAATTAAATAGATTAATATAAGATGTTATACCTCGCTTCCAAATTTTAATTGGAATGAAAATCGGCTTGTCTCGGAGCACCAAACGTCTGATGCCTCTGTAGGTTATCCACCAGGACTGACCAGAGAGCGGTTTATTTCTTTTGCCAGAAATACTGTAAACCGCGGTTTTTCGCAAAAACACTATTCACCCGAGAAAAAGACGAAATAGTACTATTCACGACTCGCAGTAATTCTGTTTCACAAATGTGCAGAAATACCGCAACTTTCGTAAAAACACTATTCACCGATCCCGTGAATTCTGAAACAACCGTATACCGGGAGAGAGAAAGTAGAACTGATTTGGTGGAACTTTTTCTCTCACCCTACCCCTCTATTTATAGAAAAAATGGAATTGACAAATTACCAAAATGCCCTCGTGAATAGTAAGGAGGTTTCAAAGTGAAAAGACCAAAATACCCTTAAAGTTCATCCAATTTACCAAAACGCCATTGGGCTTTTTGGCCAAATTACCGAAATACCCTTGGGCTTTTGGACAAATTACCAAAATACCCTTGGAGGTCATCATGGGCCTTTTTGGGCTTTTCTGATTTTGGGCTTTTTTGGGCTTTTCTGATTTTGGGCTTTTAATTATTAATTAAGACTTTAATTATAAATGGGCTTTGGCCCATAATTCAAATCCATAATTAACATTTTAAAATCCAAATCAAATATATATAATTGTCATCTACAATTATATTTTTCTCGGTTGTTGTTTCGGCGAATTTATACGACGTGTCCAACACGTTATAAATTCAATCTGATTTTTGCTTTTTGTCATCTCTATGACAAATATAATTATATCATATATAATTAATTATAACCATCTTATTATTAATTATAAACAATTCATAATTAATCAATAAGATTCTCCGATTAACTCCTATACGGTGTGACCCGACAGGATCCGTGTTATGTTGGTAAATAGAGTTAAAACCGTTTTAACTTCTATAATCATAGGAGGCATCTGGCAGAATGCACTATGACCATCCAATTACACAGATGATGATGTACTGTACAATATCATGATCCAGTAAACTATTTACTTGTGTTTAATTCTTTTGTCTCATAGCTATCAGATCAGTTTCAAGGTAGGTATGTGTCATCCTTGCAAACTTAATCTTTTCTTGATCCTGAGTAAATTATCAAATATAATTACTCTTGTACTTATACTGCTAGCAGATAATCTTACTCTATCAAGGGGCCCAGTGATGCTATAACTCATATAGAAATATGAGGGACAATAGTACTTTTGGCAAACCATCTCTTCCTCCGCATAAGTTATGTATACCGAAGAGCTACCTTTATAGCCACCTTTTACGGATAACGTTTGGTAGAAATCACACACATACATATCTTATGTAGGAAAAATGAATACCTCATACTTTAGAATTTAATACTGAATGAAAACATTAATGACACGAACACAATTCCATTTAATGTTTCATTCGGGGTCTATCAAATACGATGTTCCTAGAACATCTATTTATGTGATTAAAATGACAACTCTTTGTCTATGGTCTGTAAAACTTGACCATCATTTAATCCACATACTAACTTGATAACAGTTAATTAGTGTTCCTGCTAATTACCTTGGTTAGTGACTTTTAAGAGTATATTCTATATTATGAAGTTTCACAATTCCAGTCATGAACTCGGAATGATTCATAAATTCAATAATACTCAAGGAAACAAAATATCGTTTAAATATCCAATTCATGAACAAAGCTTTATATAACAAATTTGTCGTATTATTGACTTCAAGATTATTACAAACTAACAACATAGACCCTGCAACTCATAACTGCATATCCTAATAGTTGTTATACATAGTTTCACACGCCATACAACCCCCACCTTTCTGGGTACGATATGAATATCCCAGTGACATCTTTTACTGGGCATCGAACCCAAATCTTTATAAGGTATCCACCAATTCCGCCTATCCTGCAACAGAAAACTACTTCAACCATGCAACAACCGATCTCTGAGACCAACCGTGCCCCTCAAAGACAGAAACCATTACAACAGTTGATACCTCCAACCAACCAGGCCTCTTTCATATATGGCCCTTAAGATGAAACCTATGTGCCTGAGGATAGACCATCACCAGACCATGTTCATCACACCGAGAACTCCCAGCACTCTTAAGCACAGGAGCATTCTCAAATCCGAGGCAGTTCACTAACTTACACTCATTTTCATAATCATATCTAGGCAACATATTTTACGGCGGAACAAATCGAGGAGATTGTCCAAAAGAAGGTTGAACACCAGATGACCAAGTATGAGAAATCATCGAACCCCAAATGATTAAAGTCAACCATGGGGCCCCTGTCACCTGATATGTATTAATTGACTATGCATGATCTCAAGATTCCCTCCTCGCTTGATACGTTCAAAGGGAGTGATACCGTTGTCCCTGACAATGGCGCCAAAAACTTGATGTGCAGTTTTACAATTAGCCCTTTTACTAAACCTAGGTTGTAAATATACAACCGTCAATTGTAGTACTTTAAGTGTCGAATCCACGGGGACGAGTCGATCCTCTAAATTAACCTTAATATCTAAACCAATGTTATCTAAAGTTGTTTGGTGGTTTCAGAGATTATTACATAATAATTAACTATGATAACAAAAGAGATAAAATTAAGACTTAATTAAGTAAATAAGGTTCTAGGATTCAGAGCATCACAACCCGCTTGCTTTGATAATAATAGTTGATTGATTCGATTGACTAAGTTATGGATATTGATGTCAATTTATAGTGCTAAGTAAAGATCTCTCTTCTCAACACAATTTCTAAATCAATTTGGAGTAATACCCTCATATTACACCAATTTAATCTAGATTTTTAAGGTACAAGTCAAGTTAGGTATATAAGTCGATTTGCATAGCAGTTATGAATTTAACAAAATTGATGTGGTTAAACTCACTGAAGGTCTCTGTGAGTTTAACTCAAAATGTGTATCAAATGATCTTCAAATTTTGATTTTTCACTCTCATAAAAATTTTCATATTGAAATCTTATGGGATACAAAAAATTGAGATGTATTGGGTTTTCTAAGTCATCATTTTTAATTTTTAAAAATTAGCTCTAAAAATAATAATAAAATATTTAATATTTGTATATTATTTTCAAAACTTAAAAAAAGTGAATTAGAAAACTCGAAACATCACAAAATTTTGTATCCCATAAGATTTCAATATGAAGAATTTAATGAAAGTGAAAAATCAAAATTTGGAGATCATTTGATATACTTTTGAGTTAAACTCACGGAGTCCTTTCATGAGCTTAAGCACACGATATATATATATATATATATATATAGAGAGAGAGAGAGAGAGACAGAGTTTGGCTACGGTGCTACACGTAGCACGGATGACCCGTGTGCTACGGACCGTTTATTCGTCTTCAAAGTTTAAATAATCGATCCGACTGGTCAAAATATTTTTCAGATGAAAATCTAGTTGGGGACCAAATTTTATATTTTTTAGAATTTTTTTACTATTTTTTAAGATAGCTATAAAATCACTTGATTCTATTTTTTACTAGATTTTCATATAAAAAATATTTTGACCGGTCGGATCGACCATTTAAACTTTGAAGATGGAGAAACGATCCGTAGCACACAAGTCATCCATGCTACGCATAGCACCGTAGCCAAACTCTCTCTCTCTCCCTCTCTCTCTCTATATATATAAGATTATGATATGAAGAATCTTTTGAGATATTTAAATTGAAATTTTGAGAATGGGATTTTAAAATTTTGACCGTAAATATTTTCGGCTCAAAATGCTTACGGAATAACCATAGTCATTCCATATATATATATATATGACTTAAATAAATTATTATTGTTTCGGAGTGAGATTTCATATCTCCAAGGATATTTCAATATGAAGATGATGCTCAACGGTTTGGATCGGCCGTTTGAACTTTTAAATTCGAGATACGGACGCGAAGCACAATTTTTTTTTTACTTCGCGAAGCACCATAGCATTACTCTCTCTCTCTCTATATATATATATATATATATATATCTTAATAAAAATAACAGAAATCAATCGAAATTCATACATTTTGACCCAGGGGCACCCGGGGGTGGCATCATTGTCACTTCTCCTATCTATTATTTGCCATATTTTTATTTAGGTTGTCTAAATACTTGCGTTAGAGAATGTATCAATACAAAGGAGAGCCAAGAATATATTCTCACACATTTTCTCTGAAACTCTCACACGTTTTCTCTTAACTCCCGGGAGAACTCACAAGTAAAAATAAATTCATAACGATATTTGGGCCGTTATATAAATTGAAGCAAAAATATGATTTCTTAAGAAAGAACAAAATTTAACAAAAAAAAATAAAATTAAAGATGGTTGATAAAATTTATGTCGCAAAATAGGAAAAAAAAGAAAGCCGCTGGTCAAACAAATACTAATCTCACTCCGGTACAGATGTGAATTTCATCAAAATACCGCCGAATGTTTTCTTTCCATCAACTTATTACTGGTGTAAAATTTTCTTATTAAAAAATGAATAAAGATAGATATGTCCGATTATAATATTTATGAACATCAGGCCATTCGTAACTATTAAATAATTATCTTACATTAAAAAAAATGTAGTACTATCTACAAAAACTTGAAGCATATCAAAGTTGCAACTGACCTATAATTTTGTCCTTAATTTAAACTTAGCTCTGGATATTTGATTTAAGTCCAACACTTAAGAGCTAGTTACTTATTGAGGAAATTTGGTGAGTTAAACCGAAACGAATGAAATTATGGAGCTTTTATATTAATTTATCAACTCAAGTTACTCAACATGCATTATGTCTGATTTCTTTTCTTAAACACAAACATGGATACGATGTGAGAGTCGTACCACCACGCACCAATCAAATATAAAATAGTCAAAATCAAGGTTGCTCGCAAGCACCTTACAGAACTTTCTTGTCTTTTTTCGTTTCTTTAATTATGGCCTTTCAGATTAAAAATTAAGCACTCTTTTGAATTCCCTTGGCGCACAAGGCCAGGTTTATCGCTTTTAGGTAGGAGTTGGTTTATATAATTAGTTAGTTTAGACTTTCTTTGGCCCTTCTGGTTGCAATGGTCAAATTACTCTATCACATCAAAAACATATTAAATATATTGGTGCTGATATTTTTTTTAATCTCTCAAATTTCATAATTATTCATAGGAAACTCTATTTTATTCGGATTTTGAACTTATAATTTTTCACGCAGAGATATTGTCATTTATCATTAAAACAAATGCTGATTCTCTGATGCTGATATTCTATCGTCATCCAGCAGTCGCTCAAAATTTTAAGAACCGTTTTGACGAATTTGAACCAACACAATAAATATTTTTTATTTTTAAATAAGAGATATAGGTGTCAATTAAATTAAGATTGCAATATGTTTGTATATGAAAAATGAAGTTGAATTTTTTAAGGCCGCGAGTAAAATCAAGATTTAGTAAATAGTAACTTCCAAATTGAGAAT
This sequence comes from Schoenoplectus triqueter, assembly GCA_964058805.1. NCBI lineage: Eukaryota > Viridiplantae > Streptophyta > Magnoliopsida > Poales > Cyperaceae > Schoenoplectus > Schoenoplectus triqueter. Next base: position 255,153 of record CAXKVV010002148.1, read on the forward strand.
AAATAATAAAATTATTTTTTTATGCATGTGCGATTGTACGGTGTGCCCGGCCGAGAAAAGGATATTGGGATCTTGCATGTCATATTTATGTGCACGGAGCTTTCCTCATAATAACATTATATGACAGCATATCTGTCCATATTGCATTTTGGTATGTGACAAATCTGCGTCAAGATTCATTTAATGCATCATTACATTATACAATTATGCAAATAAATGATAAACAGTGTACCATTTATGCAGATAATTAACCACCAGAAGATCAAGAAAGACCATCTTTCGAAATTTCCAACACCTAATTAAATACATTCTTGAGTCTTGATAAAAATTAAAAAGGAAAAACAAATTAAACCGAGGTCACAATTATCATACAAAAATATTCGAGGGACCAATATGTTAAAAATCAGCTATATTAAAATGACACACAATGGACCAGCCAGATCCCAGTATCCCATCCTATTACTATTAGGAAGCCACCTCTATTTTAGCTTCAGCAAGCAGAAAGAGAGAGAAAGGAGGAGAGATGACTGTGCACCAGGCACCATTGGGGCTCAGAGCCTACTTCAACTCCTTCATTGCCTTCTTCCTTATTCTTTTCTCATTCTCCATCTTACTAAACCACATCCAACACCAAACCCAAAACCAAGTATCATCCAGAGAGAATAGCCCATCTGTAGATACCCATGATCAATCTCCTTTTCTGGTAGATGTTGATGTAACTCAACTGGAAAACGAGAACCAGACAGAATTTGTAGATGAAAATGCAAGGAATCGACCGAAACAGCGTGTCATTAGCATAGGCAGGAGCAGTGGCACCCGCAGCAATGACAGTATCAGCCGTGACAACGAAGAGAAGGGCAAATGTGATTTCTCGGTGGGCCGGTGGGTGTATGACAATGCCACAAGGCCACTGTACAGTGGGCCCCAGTGTAAGTTCATGCATGATGAGGTGGCATGTGATAAATATGGGAGGAATGATACCAGGTACCAGCACTGGAGGTGGCAACCCAAGGGATGTGATCTTCCAAGGTAATCAACCTTTTTTTTTGTGTCTGAATTATTATCACAATTTTTTGGAAGCACCAATTTCTAGACATATAGTTTGTTTTGTATACCACGTCAATCAGGAATTACATATAACTCCAATAATTCAGGCCCTTAATCCACGGAGATATTTGTTTGGTTTCAACTTTATAGTGTTTCTTTTCACAAAAAAAAAAAACTTTATAGTGTTTCTTCAATTTCATTATTTCCTGCGAAATTAGACATCGTTGCGTATTAAGATTGAGACAAAACTGAAATCGATGGAATTTTGTTCGATTAATGAACGGAAAAGGACATGATCTTATTTGAATACAGTAACATTGAACTCCTTTTTACCTACATTTATCTCAGTATAGTCCAATTCTAATTTATTAAAATGTACATGTGAAAATTTTCGATATATATCACGTCATATCCATTTTAACCAAAAAAATTCACATATAAGTGAAATTCAATGAACATTTGCAATAGCATTACTTGATTAATTCCTCAACCGTACGAGTCAAAGAAGTATCTGTGATCGTTAATTAACAAGCTAACTGCATTTCTGACAGCTATCACATTATTGCGAGCGCACACACACACACATATATAATGTTTAGCTTTACTTAGTTTTTCCTAATTCTCAGCCTTCAATTTCTCAAAATGTAAATACTAGCTAGGCATTAATAAAGGTTAACTTAATGAAAATGAACTTTCTACAGCTTCTCATTGATGTATTACGTGTGAAACTCTCATTTAGATAAGGAGCTAAATTACGAAAACCAAGTTATTACTTTTTTTTTTGCTACATTAACATCACAATAATTAAGTTGTAAATAATAGTAGTACAAGGACTGCAGCGCAACTCTTTCGTAGCGTTCGGTGTCTGATGTTTGGTTGAGTCCCTTTTGGTTGAAAGAAATACAGGTGGTTAACTCTAAACCTTTAGTCTAACCGTCTAAAGCAACACCATCCATAAATTCCAATAAATAAATAATTTTAAAAGGTAAAATTTAATCAAATGGTCATATATCAACACCAAATAAAAACTTGTCATGTAATTCTTATGCCTTTTTTTTGTCATCATTAGTTGTACTTGTAGGAGGTAAACTAAACTCCGATTACGAACATAAACAAACAAATTAAAGTTGGTGGGTGGAGAAAGGAGCGGTGACCAATTAATTGCCGACATAAAAATCATTTGCACATGTTACCTTTCTACCATGCAAAAATAAAGGAATATGAATGTAATTAATTGACACACAATGTTTCTTGCTAGCTTTAGTGCATTGGCCTAAAATTTATCGAGGGTAAATTATAAATATTATTAAAAATATGTTTTCACATTTTGTTCTCCAATATATTAATTGTTCACAACTTCCATTTTATAGTTCAAAATATTAACTAAATTTTCCTTCTATTAGCGGTTAAATAGCAAAGTAAATTCATGTCACCATCTATTTCATAGTGACATGTATTAGATTGTGGAATTCCTTTTAGCATATTTATGGACTCCGACTCCATGTCATATAATCAATTACCTAATTAATGGCATGGATGCTGATGTTGGAATGCATTAACATCATTTTGCAGTGGGATTAGACAGAGGTGCAATCATAATCCCTGTATCGATTTGAATATTAATTTCTATTTGTATCATCCAATCATATGCTTAGCATGAAATAGGATGCTGATTTCCAACTGTTATTTTAAGGAAATAATGCGACAGATGGATCTATTTAGTAAAAACAAGAAGAATAAGATACCAAAATGGAGACCTTTCATACAACTCACTCGCCTATGAACATATATAAAAGCTATATCTGTAATTAAAACCAGGATGGGCATGATGAAATAATTGAAGTTAATAGAGACTGTAGGGCAAACCAAATCAACAACCCTACCAGTAAACAAAACATTTGGCATCATTGCTCCTTGTTACCTTTTTGTACTCTATTATTTTGAAACAGTGCTTTCATTTCCTAAAAAAAAAAAACCAGTGCTTTCAATCAATTATTGTATGCATCTTTTCGAATTGGGTGATCTTTCCCCTTCGCTTTTCCATGCCATTATTTCAGTGTCGGTCACCATTAATTTATAGCAAAATTTTCCAACTCATAAATGATTAATTGTAGGTTTGATGCAAATGCATTTTTGGAGAAAATTAGAGGGAAGAGAATGGTTTTTGTTGGGGACTCGCTAAATAGGAATCAATGGGTCTCTATGGTGTGCTTGGTGGAGTCGGTTGTTCCTGCAGAGCACAAAACACGGACTTTCAACGGCTCACTCATGTCCTTTAAAGTCATGGTAGGTACACCATTTGAGGTTACATGAAAAAAGGGGAATAGCTTATTTGGTACAGAAGTAACCAAATAGGTTTCACATGTTTGTTTAGAAAAGTTTTCCCTATTTTTTTTTCTTTTTTAATTTGAACGTGTTCCAAAGGTTATTATTATTATTTTGCAGTCGCATAATGTATCAATAGACTTCTATTGGTCACCTCTCCTGGTCGAATCCAACTGCGATAATCCAATCATCCACCGTGTGTCGAGCAGGATCATGCGTGCTTATACCATCGACAGTCATGCAAAAAATTGGAAGGATGCAGATATAATAGTATTCAATGCCTATGCATGGTGGAAGCAACCCAACATGAAGATGAAAGTCTGGTAAGTGTTTCTACAAGAACCACTATATTTATTTAAAAAAAAAAGCATTCCTGTATGATAATTTTAAAATGCTAAATATTTCAAGCAAAGCAAAAAAATGAAAATCTAAAATATAAACTTCAACTCAGAGACATCACACCACTCACTTTCTACGTTTCGGGAAAGCAAAACATGAAGATGAGAAAAACTGTTCTCTTGGTGAAGGCAATTTAAATGTACTGATGTCTGTCTGATTATTTAGTAAACTGTAATAAAAAAAAATCTCAGAAAGATCAGAATGGTTGATCTTTACAGTACTAGTGACTATTCTTGTATATACATTTCTTTCCACAAAAATGTGTAATATATAATGAGATTTCACCAACCAGGTATGGTTCCTTCGAAGACGGAGATGCAGTCTTAGACAATGTTGAAATGTTTGAAGGGTTTGAGATTGCTTTAAAATCATGGTCTCAATGGCTTGAGAGAAATCTCAACAACACAGACAAGCGCATGTTCTTTGTCAGCCTCTCGCCCACTCATGTCTGGTACATAATCAAAATAATTTAAGATTTCAATCTTCATGGGGGTTAAAAAAATTCGATACAAATTAGCTAAACTGCCTAATTTTGGTACCGGAATTACTTGTGGCACAGACAAATTTTGGTATCAGAGTCCAAATAAAGCACCAAAGCCTCAACTAATGAAGGGTGAAAAAAAAACAAAAAGAACTTTTTATTTAAAGAAAAATAGTGGTACACTGGTACTGCATAACAAGTCTCAACTATTTTAGGGGCCAAGAGTGGGGTGCAGCTCCAGATGCCTCCTGCTTCGGAGAAACAGAACCCATACACAAAGAGGGGTACAGAAGTGATGGGTCTGACTACGGCATGATGCATACAGTAGAGAGAGTAATTGAAAACATGAAACCCAAAGGGGTCAATGTGCAAATACTCAACATCACTCAGCTTTCGGAATACCGAAAGGATGCCCATCCATCAATTTATAGGAGGCAATACGTTAATCTAACCGAAGCACAACTAGCAAACCCTAAAAGTTATTCAGACTGTAACCATTGGTGCTTACCAGGTGTACCAGATGTGTGGAATGAGTTTTTGTATGCTTATATTGTATCATCATGACAGGTTCGGAGTTTTGTATCTAGAAATAGTTTATTTAGCAGTTTTACTTTTGTTTGTTGGATTTGGAGCTTTTTTGGAAAAGTTGTGACCAATATATATACCAATGTTACATATTTGTAGTGAAATGTAAACATTCTATGTAAGAAGCCTCTTACTATGAAGCGAAGATCACAGAATTCATGTATATAGCAGTTATGATATAGCAACTTCTTGTAGATGTGTCAATAATGGTAATAATATACCTTAAATAGTGATTAAGAAGTATCATAAGTAGTCCAGAACCTCAAGTTCATCAAAAGAATCCGTGGGTCTCTTCAAAACTCTTGCTTTGTTGCCTACTATCTCTAAAACCTGTTACCAAGAAGCTAATATAGAAGTCACAATTATTATTCAACGAGAGAGTTTCTAACATCAAATTAAAATATATGATAATACCTCCGGACTTGAATTAAGGACCCCACTTGACATGCCCACATCGATACACCAAACTCGGTTGTCATACTTACTGCTGATTATATTAAAAACAATTTTATGTAAGTAATATTCAGAAATTTTTTTTTACAATTTTAGCACTAGAGTTATCATGTTTTTGGTGAAGATCAATTAAAATGTTTTTATCTTAATGATTTTGCCGATTATCAGACACCAGAAATGAAATTCAAGTAATAAATTGAAGATTTGCACATAAATCTACATGATCCATAATCATGCCTGTAAACAAATGGTGAGTGGGGCATTCTTATCTGAACAATTGAAGTTTTCAAAATTTAATGACCCTTTATTAATTATGAAAACACACTCAAAGTGCCACAAACAAACTTCACTTCTGTTCTCTTTTTAAGCTTTTTTGTTTTAATTTGTTCTGAGTTGTCAAGGTTGACAAATAACTATGTTGTCAAGGATCAGATCATTTTTTTTACAACAGACCTGTTTGCTCCTTTAATCTGAGGAGTATGGCCCACAACCATCCCCTTGGCTTTGATTTTGTCAAGTGTCTTTTCTGCTATAGACGATATCTGAAAAAAAAGAAAAAAAAAGAAAGAAAGATAACTTCTAATACCAATGAAAGAAATTTGGTAATTGCATAGAAAGTTAGCAATTAAACACAATGCACCTGCCATGGTTGTTTCTCAAGTGGATTGAGTTCTCGAGAGTACAAGCGGCTCCACACAACACTATCAAATCCTCTTAATGCGATAAAAGGCATCTCACGGCCGTCTGTTTCTTGTATGGAACCTCTCATCCAATCTGACACTTCTTTGTTCATCCGCTCCACACCATATTTTACTATAGGTAAAATTACCAAATAAATGCAAAGAAACTCTACAATAGTACATGTGCATGATATGCTTCCACAATATAAGCACATCGAGCTTTGATCAATGAATGCTTGAAACAAATATTTCTTGGCCTTAATCATCCCTCTATTGTACAAATATTGTGAAAATTAAGAACAAACAGCCTCTTCAACCAAAAAAAATGTGCGCATAACCCAAAATTTAGTTAGTTGTGCCTCAACCTTCCCTTAATCAGATTTAACCCTCAATGGTGGGTCCTTTTGTTGACATTTAAATTGGGCGGCTTAGACTCCCATCTGTCCCAGAAAAAAAAAACCTCAATCAAGCAATTGGCCTCAAAATTAAACACTCTACAATTAAAATGTATATGTCAATTTAACTTTGTCAGTCTCTATTGCTACTTGAGGAAGCAATTAAACAATTTTGCACAAGCTGACCAAATTTATGTCCTGGTTTTGGAATTGAGCACATTAAGTATAAAACAAAACCAACAAAAGGATTCGTGAGCAAAAAGTATACCATGATGTGGGAGTAGACCACCATGGCAAAATATCCAATCATTTATTTTAAGCACTACAGGATGGTGTGACAATTCACAAGCTAACGCACCACCAGGACTGAAGAGCGCCGACCTGGCAACAACACCCTTCTGCCTCTGTCCCAATATTTTTCATAATTCTGTCAGCAAAAGAAATATTGAACCACACTTTAGGGGCAAAGCAAAAATCTTTTGCTCAACTGTAGGTGTCATATTTGAATAAAGAGGACACATAATATGTTCAAACAAAAATTTATTGAATATTCAGTTGTTTTTTCCATCATCAAACAGAAGTTTCTACTTCTAATCTATTTTAAAAGTTTATGGGTTATTTTTAGACTATATTCAATGGGATAGAATTGGTACAATAACTGAATATGTGCTTCCAAAATTAGGTACCTTCATAAGCTTCCAAGGACTCCAAGTGTTGTTTCCTGAGGCACGCTCCTCTTTCCACATCTCAGATACATAAATCCAATTAAGAAAAGCATCATCCCAGTTTCCTTTACAACTTTCCCAATATTCAGCAAAATCTGCACACTCATCAAAGGCGCCAGGGTCGACATACCTAAAATCACCTTCCACATTCATTGTTTCATGATTCCCATTTACCTAAAAGTTTTGCATTAGGAAAAGACTATCTTAAAATATAGAAATTTAGAAAAAAAAAATGAGAACAAAAGGAAGTGGATGATGAAGGCAAACCTGAAAGACAGCACCTCCTTTAGATTTTGCTTGCACATCGAGTGACTTGAGCAGAGACAAGATTGCAATTTCGTCCTCCCCTCTGTCAAGAATATCTCCTACTTGAACTAATACCTGTTTCAATTGTAAACAATGAAAGAGGGCAATTTTGTTGGAACACTGTTATAATTGAAAGGAAAAAAAGAAAGAAAGATGTTTGCTATTTAGGAAATCAATACCGTGTCTTCACCGGTCCAATGGTAACCATCTGAGCTCAAAACCCCAGCAATTTCAAGTGCACATCTAGTCTGAGATAAATCCCCATGTAAGTCACCCACTGCAATTTCATTATTTCATCAAATGAGAAAATTAGCATCAAAACTACAAAAAAATTAACAAAAGCAGATGATAGGTGCAACAGTAATAGTAAATGGTAAAAAAGAAAAAAAAGAAAAAGAGAAAGCATTGTATGATGATAAACTCGAGCACTCCGTGATCAAATAGTAATCTCAAAATTCAACGAAAGAGCTGAACAGCTTGATCAATCAGATATCTTTCCAACCTCCATTATGGCTAAAATGAACAACCTAACCTATCCTAACCTGCGACAATACGGCGCTGGGGAGCAGAAACGAAGGTAGGAGGATCTCCGGTGACGACGACGGGCTTGAGGCCTCCATTGACTTGAACTCGAGGAGAGGAGCACCGCAGCAGGAAGTTAGACCGAACAGCGGCGTGAAATTGCAGGAAATTGAGAGAACAAGCAGCCATGACCATGCGCGGTCGTGTTTGTCTGTTGTCCACCCCACCCACGCCGACGAAAATTCGATGGCTATTGAGTCCTTACCTTACCAGCTTACGTGTGGACTAGATTCGATTCCGATTCGTGGTCTAAATTGGGGTCCATGGAGATGGAATATTATTATATGGATGCGTTTGCGTTTGGCGCCAAGCTCCTTGGCCTCGCTCGCAGTCAGTGAGTCACGGCCACCACCACCAGTTTCTTATTATCTGTCCCACTGCTTTAGTGCCACCTGGCCACCCCGGAATTGGTCATTTGCTATTATATTATTCCAGGTTTTAGTAATCATGGCTGCAAAATAATAGCAGATGTTAGAAATGGGCCTTGTTGAGGAGAGAGTAGAGAGGCCCCGCTCCAAACTCCAAATTCCGGCCCGTTAGGAATTAAATTAGGCCGTGTCTTTCTATGCCTTAGTTGAGTCTACATTCAATTTTCTAAAATGAATGATTAGAATGATCATATACGTCATGTGATGCCGTAAACATTACATGTTTATTTAAACATTTACAAAATTATCCAATAGCATTGATGTCACTTCAAAAACAATTTGTGCATACTAGACTTACTATTTAATATAATAATTGTGCATACTATACTTATTATAAAAGTCTTTGTTGACTTAATTTCAAATATAACTTTTGAAATGTAATGCTGCTTTTTATAAAAATCCACTGTGTTACAGAAGTCGATATAAACAGAAAGCAAAATTATAAATTAGCAAATCCGGTCAAATTATAATCGTGGTAAATTATGTCCAGTCCGATCCATAAGTCCGCACGAGCCAGTTTTGGGCAAAGGGAGAACCGAATCACTGTTGGACCGGACCGTGGTAGAGGACAAGTCAGGCACGCGTTTGGGCACGGTCCAGTCCGCAGGGTCGGTCCGGGACGGATTGGACCGGACAAGCTTTTTCAATCCATTGATGGTCCTTAATGTAGCATCAAACAATAATGAAATTATATGAAATTTGAATCACCACCAATCTATAAGTAGAAGAATACATCCATAAAATATTTTCTATTTTTAAGATTTTTTATAGTATTTATTTAAAAATCTATTATCAAAATTATTAAAATAACTTATTGTAAGTGATCCCCACCCTATAAAATATTGATTATGCATAAAACATGATTATTTTCACACCCTTTTAATTATTCTGCAATGGGATGTCAAAATAACATTTAAACTTCCTTTATTAAGTATATTTTTAATCGGCTCATATAAATTTAATATATATTATTTTTATATATTGCCCTCGGAAATTGAACCTACATCAATCCAAACAGAGACAGACACTTTACCATCAAATTTTTTTATTTTAGTAAATAAAACAAATAAATATAGCAAACTAGCTATCTCTCTCCTCGGTTTTGCAGAAATAGCCAGATCCGAGTTTGAAACTCTGGTCCGGTTTTTTTTTACACAGAAACGAAAAAAAATTTCCCTGGACCCGAGTTTCAAACTCGGAAACTCGGGTCTAGGTAATTTTTTTTTTACGTTTGTGTGTTATATTAAAAATAAAACACAACAGTCAGTAGATTGATCTAAAATATCACAAAAAAATTAAAATAAAATTTTATAAAGCCAAATATAAACACGATTAATACATTGTTCTAAAATAGCGTCAAACAAATTGAAATATTGCAACAATAATTAAAATTCAATTGTTCTGGTAAATATAACAACAAAAAACATAAACACACTGGTAATCTAAATCATGCTCTGTTGGAATGAGCTCGATCTCGAGTTGGCAGCCTGTTAATACGACCCTCCATTTCATCCATAACCATTGGAATGCGTATCTTCCTTCTCCTTCCTTTGTTGATTTTTGCTGGATCTGGCCTGATGACCGGACCATTGTAAATTGGCCAATCTCATTTATTGCCATAACTACGCCAATGACTAGACCATGTGTTAATGTAGTACTGTATGGTATAATATGGACTAACGTACTGAGTGTAATCCAGCCTTCTGAATGAACAAACAGCAAGCAAGTTATCGCATGGGATGCCGGTCAATTGCGGTTTCTGACACCAACAATTATCAATTCCCGTCATGGCTAATTCAACCTCATATTTCATTTCACCCATTTGTCCCTATTATTTCAAATAGAAATAATAAATTATTACTTAAATTTTAAAATTAAATAAAAAAATATATAAGCATAGAATATTACCGTCTCGATAATGCCATTTCTGTTGTAAACATCGTAGTTGTTGATACCCCCAATCTAGTGGTATGATATCGTAAGTTCTCCCCTTATCACCGCGATGTTTTATCATTTCGGTGACCTTTTGGGAGAATACCAGACCTTGGGTTTCCCAAGCTACTGCAATTTGTCGACGCTGATAAAACCACTCAACACATTTGTGCCACGTGTTCTCGACGATAGCATATATCGGAAGTTGTCTGGCGATCCTGAATACATTGTTTAGTGATTCTGAACCGTTGCTTGTCATTATTCCCCACCGATTGAGACCCCCGTCTAGATGTTGTGTCCATCTTTCTTGATGCAATGTGGCCACTTGATCTGGAGTTAATTCCTCATAATGGAATTCCTCCGCTGACACTTCCTCAGCTGCGGCGGATTGATTATTGCGGTTTCTGTTATTTCGTGTCCTTCTGTTGGACACTAGTTCCGTTGGGAGATTTCCTTGCATGATTTCTGCTTTTCTGACGAATTTATAAGATGCCGGTCTAATACTGTTAATTTTTTTTGTATATTCATCACATCTCCATGGCTTATTATGTCTAGCAGCTTGTTTGAAAAGAGTCTTTATTCTTTTTATATGGCGGTTCTTATACACATTTTGCGCAATGTGTTGAGTACAATAACGGTGAACAGCTTCGCCTGCTGATTCCTACCATCCAAAATCCGGCCTCTCAAATACTGCCCTTATACCTAGATATTGATCTGAGATAATAGTAATTTTACCAGGACCGACAACCTCTTTACGTAACCACTGCATGAACCAACTTCAGTTTGCCACACTTTCCTCGCCTGCTACAACATCAAATTGTTGTTCCGTATCATAACCACATGACATAAATAGTTTACCAGCATACCGACCAGATAAAAATCTAACATCGATAGTTAAGACTGGTCGTAAGTAAGACCATGCTGCAATACACGGTCCAAATGCCCATGCAACACGATCGAAAATTTCAACACCGAATTTTGTTGATGGCACTGTCTCTATGATGTATTTTGTGCCACATGTGGAATTTTGTATGGCTGCTAGCAGAGACGGAAGCATTTCATATGACTTCTCCCAACTACCAAATAGGTCTGCAATTGTCAGTTCTCTTCCTCTCCATAATTTATTATAACTCGGTTGTACTGTGAGGAACTTTTGTCTAACCAAACCCCTTGCTTCTTTAACTGTCATTTCTAAGTTGTCTATCAACCAATTCTTAATAATATCTGCTATCATTCTGGAAGTCATTTGATTGTGGTCCGCTCTAGTAGCACTGCCAAAATAAGAGTGCTCGAGCGGATTTGTTTTGATCTCCCAAATACCCGTTATATTGGGTGTGACATACATCCTCCATGAACAGTTAGAATCTTTACATTTCATCACTAATTTTGATTTGCTGCTATTTGTTACCTATAATTCTATATTCTGTTGAACATGAAAATCAGCGATTTTCACTTTCAACTCTGATTTCGTACTGAACTGCTGACCGACACCAAATTGTTCATCAATTCTAGGTGGTTTGCGAAAATAAGGCTCATCTGCATACAGCATTGGCGTATTATCAGCAAATTGTGCACACGGGTGCTTCATTCCCCGATTGATAAAAGGAACAAACATTTTCCACTCTCTAACTATTTCTTTGACATCTACCGCATCATCGGTTTCATCAATATTTATATTTGTTACATCATAGATGTCATCCTCCTCGACATTCAGGTGCCACTCTTCCTCTTCGTCATCCTCATCTATAACCATATTTTGTACCGAAACACGGGATGGTCGCTGCTCTCGAGCTCGGGAGTGGGTTCTTTCCTCAGCCATTACTGGATTACTACTTCCAGGAATACTAGTTGGATCATAGTTATCAGAACTGAATATTGGTTTTGATTCAACTACTAGCTTCAGTGTTTTATACCCGAGTAAGTGGTACGGAGCTGTTGTTTTAATCATTCCCCAAATTTCATCAGAAATAACCCCAAATAAGCTATAAAAAAACCACTCGAACCTGCTGGGGCAGTGTTGATCTGTGCACTAATGCTGATATTGAATTGGCCAGGGAGCAGCTCCAAACCAGCATGAATCTGCCTCTTCAAGTCATGAAAATTGACTGCCTCGTCGGCAGAAAATGTGCACGCGGCTTAAATATCGTAATCCGTTCCATGAGAAGTTTTCAAAATTTGACCTCCGTGATACACATTGATCAACAACATTTTCGTCTCTACAGTATGAACGATAAACCCTATTGTTAGTGTATTTTAATTTTATAGTAAAAATTAATAGTCCAAAAAGAAAAAAAAATATACAACGTTGATGACACGAGAGTGGTGAATACGGATCGAACCTGGATCTGTCGAAAAATAAATTTCCAGTTTGAAGCTCTTGCAACAGTAACAATGGCGATTTTGAAGAAATAGTTAGCTGAAGAAAGATGAAGAAGAAATGTACTGGGTGTGCTATATAATAGCATGATGCTGGGACCGAGTTTAAAACTCGGTTCCAGGTGTACTGGGCTGAGTTTAAAACTCGATCCAAATACCTGTAATTTTCAAATGTACTGCGTGTGTTTATTTTAATTTTTGTTGTGATATTTTAGATCAATCTACTGACTGTTGTGTTTTATTTTTAATATAACACACAAACGTAAAAAAAAAATTACCCGGACCCGAGTTTCAAACTCGGGTCCGGGTAATTTTTTTTCGTTTCTGTCTAAAAAAACCCCGGACCTGAGTTTCAAACTCGGATCTGGTTATTTGTGCAAAACCGAGGAGAGAGATAGCTAGTTTTCTATATTTATTTGTTTTATTTACTAAAATAAAAAAAAATCTGCTTTACCATCTGATTTCTGTACTGGGCTAACAATTAAATATTACTATCCAATTTGGGCAAGAAGCTGATATTGGCACCAAATGAAAAAAAAAAATAGTGACTATTGGAAAAACAAAGAAATATTTACAACATGCGATCTAGTAAATGACATTGGATTTAAATATTTGGCTAACTTGGATAGATTATGTTGTCCAGCAAGCAAATTCAGCATGATCAATATTTTGTTAAGTACAATAATTGATTCAAAATAAAATTTGACTTAATATTGTTGGGGACCAAAATTTTGCTGTGGTCGTTTTTTAGTTGCTTGTTTGTATAAACGTACTAAATTCTTCAGTATTTATGATTAATTAAAATTTACAAAGGAATCAATTTATACAAGGAATAAGTAATCTTATAAAATTTCGGACAACTGACTAGAAATTTTATTGAAACAAATATATATAATCAATATAATTTTTAATAATATAGAAAAAATATTTATAAAAAAATTGGTACATTTTAATATTTTATTGGTCAGTAAATGAAAGAATCGTCAATCGAAGAACTCATGATTCAAATTTCGTTGGCAAATACTACCTCCAAATAATTAGTTTGGGTACCAAACAACTAATATGCCTTTGTATATAAAATTAGCAAAATTTGAATTAAACTTTAATCCTCCATTAATGTTAAAAACAGTTTACGTGCTTCTGTGTTCTTTTTTCAGAAAGCACTACATTGAATTATTGTGCATTAGTGGGTGCGTTGAGTAAAAAAGCACTCACAATTTTATTGTCACGCTTTATGAGAATTCACTGGCTTTGAACCACCAGCGAGTTGTACCATCACTCTGCATTCAATTTTGCACGTATTATATATTGATTGATTTTAAAGGCGGACTGAAATCAATTTCTCGATTGCTAAATGGGGAAGGAAGCCTGAACTTGTTTGATTATTCAAAGCCTTTTTTGGTTCAGAAAAGTGCACAGCTTTTTGTTGCATATATATGCTTTCGTCGACGATACTTTATAAAGTTTGATTGCTAGTTAGCAACTACTAAAGTTAAACAAAGTACCACTTATATATCATTTGCGAGAATCTTATTTTCAATAAAATGCGCCTCTCTGGTATTTGTCAGAGTTCCAATAATTTTTTCTGTCAGCGTTCTTCTGAAAAAAAAAATCATATACATTATCAGTCAATAAGGCCGTATAACATGTAATTAATCTTTAACAGATAATGATGTATATTTCACTAAACGCTGCATGTGAACTTCTTATAATGTGTCATGTTCTCTCTCTTTTTTTTTAATGATTTTATACACTAGCATGCTCATAAAAATAGTATGTTGGTTTGCATTTATTTGGCGTGAGACGTTCTCTTCAGTGATAAAGCAAAGCGGAACGATTTGTGTCAATTATTTTCACAAATAAAAATTGATCATATTATCTACAAGGTCCGGTGTTTGTTTTATATATGTATGTCATGTTTTAAGAAAAAAAAATAAACAATTGATTCTAAAATAGATTAAAAAAATAGAACTCAAAATACGATAATGGACAATATATTATTTATTAATATATTATAATATATTATTTATCAATGACATCAAGCCCAGCTACGTGCAAATTAAAGGAATTAATATTTGAAATATATTCTGTAAGTAATTATCGATCACAAATCTAATCGGTCTTTATAATCAAGTTTGCAATTACTGACTTTTATTTTTCTCTTGTGTTAACTATTTTTTTATGGATTCTCATTGTTATAGATTCGGAAGTTTTCTTAATTTAGTTTGGATTGTACATGTTGTGTTTTATTTGTAAATTGAAAGATATACATGTTATGTTTTACTTGTAAATTGAAAATGTACATCTAGAGAAATGAGAAAAAAAATACACGTGATTTTTTTTTGTGTTAAGATAGTTGTAAAAAGTAAAAAATTATTATTCTTTTTGTATTATTAAGAATTTTTATTTTGGTAACTTTTTGAAAAATTATTAATATCATGTTGTTTGCATCATATTAAAGTTCAAATTTATTTGTTTATATTTTACAAATGTTAAATTTGCTACAAATTAAAATGATTGTCATGTTAAAAATAGTCAACACTGTTAACAATATAATATTTTCCTCCGCTTGGACATGAATTATGAATTGATGATACTTGTGTGTCAATACATATAGCTCCATAAAGAATGGCACGTTATCTATCGATCAAGATGTCAGTAAATCGCGACACAAAAAGTGGTGCGGGGACGCACATGAAATCCAGAGCATATGATCTCCACATGGCACATGCTCTGTATTCTGAATTCTGTAGAGTGTAGAGAGTAAGATTGCTGTAAGAGCAGGGTTCAGGGAGTGCCAGAAAAGCTAAACATGCACTGGCACTGTGGGAAATGAAGTCTCTTGCATAATTTGCATCGCATTGAGGGGGCAAATATCTGAGCACCTGCCCCATTTATAAATTATAAGTTAGAAGTTATAACTGCTGCTTCTCGTCTTTCTCATCTCATCTAGTCATCTATGCACCTCTCCATCTAGTCTAGTGTTGTATATGCATGTCTGATAGCTGTCATTTCGGATCAGGCCATGGAGAGATGTGCAGCTTTGGGTCTGAGTCTGACTCCACAGACCAGACTACTTTATTTTTTTTACTTTTTATTACCAGTAAATGTAAAGTGAAGTACTCTGTTCTGTTGGATTTGGTGCGCTTGCAGTTTGAGCTCAGACCCCAATCCCTATGTCTGTTTATGCACCTCTTGGGCCCCTCCCTCCCACTCCCCTCATCAAATCTCCCATTCATTTCAACTGTTCGTTGTTGACTCTTCTCTCTTTTATTTTCTTCTTCCCTGCTGAAGCCTGGCACTGGCAACCTGCTAAATACATCTGGAAATTAAAGGTAAAATACTGTACGAATTTCAACAATATCATTGCATTGGCCGTGAATCGTGATGTGCCTTGTGATAAAATGTGAAGACAATAACTTATGCAATGCAATATATTTCAAACAAACTTAATAAAGATAACAGCAAAATGCATGATGGGGTCGTCGCACCGACACATTATTTCCCCCGTGCTTTTCTTTCATCTGGACTCGAATCATATTTATCGTGATTTAAATACAAATGTACCAACAATTTGAAAAAAAAAATGTAGATTCGTATTCAATTAGAACTCGATAATCCAAATAAGAATTCATATTTTCATCTGAAACAAACGTCATATCGAAATCAGATCATACTTCTTATTTTGTACTTAAATGTCAAAAATAATAAAAATGCATGTTTAATGCGATTTTAAGGAATAATTTTACAATACAAAAACATGAACTCTCATCATATTTATATGATCTCATTATTATAATGAAATGATTTAATATAATACCTAATTATAAATAAATTATATATTAGAACAATAAATAGAAATAAGAATAGTGATAATCACTGAGACTAATCTTATTAATATTATAATTATAGTAAATTAAAAAGAGACCCGCAGATAGAATATATATACAAGAATATAAGAATATGATAAGAGAATCCAATAATCAATTCATTACATATACTGATATACATGATAGGACGAATGCCAATAATCAACTAATTACATATACATACGTAATCTCGAGAACAAAACTAAAAGAAAATTCCTCCGAATTTGTAAAGACTTCTAGTTCAGATCATGAATTTTGAAATATGAAGCCAAAAAAGAACGTGGTTCCCATTCTAGGATCTACGTATGGATTCCATAACCTAAGATATATTTTTTATCATGTGTGAGTATTTTTTTTCCTGAATTTGGATATGTCAAGGGCAATTAAACTCGCTACAAACAAGATGAAAACAATATGTTATCGATAATAACTTTATTTATGAAACATAATTTTGGATTTCATTTACTTGTTATATATCTAAAATCTATATAGTGCAATTTATTTATGTCAAATTTATCTTAATTTCCATAAAATTCTGATTTCAAATTAAGTACTCGCTTTTTGGTTTTCTTGCTTTTAAGCATTCTGATAATGTAGCCCGCTTAACCGCTTTGATTTAAAAAGAGATAAATATTTTGCTGTGTTTTTCTTAAAAAATGACATTTTTACTATTAATTAATAAGATAGGAGTTTCCTTTATCTACTTGCATTGTTAAAGAAAGAAGCATATATTTGTTTGTTTGCAAGTTAAAATCAAGAGTTTTTTTAGTGTATAAAAATTCGGCACCAGTTATACATTTACTTGTTGATCATTCAAAGTTGAAGAATAAAATTCTCCTGATGGCTAAGCTATATAATCCACAATACACAAAATGCGTTAGAAAATACTTAGGTACATCACAACATCAACATTCTCAACGATTTTTTTTAATCTTTTCATCTACTATGTTTTAATAATTTTTATATATTTTTGTCTCTTCTCATATAAAATAAATAAATATAATATGTCTAAGTTAAAACTTAGCTCTTAAAATGTTCCAAAATATTTAGAGTTGGGCTATCTTGCTATGCATAGCACAAATTATTTTTGTATAATTTATTTTTTTTTATTTTCAAAGTCTAGATGACCAATCCAAAAGGTTAAAATAATTTTCATATGAGATAGTTAAAAATCACTGGATTTAATTATTTTTGAGTCATCCAAAAGAAAAAAAAAATCTATCTATCTAAAAATAAATAAAATTTTGATCTACAACTAAATTTTGACGATATTTTTTCTTTAAAATGTAACAAATTTTGCTTAAAATTTGTGAACGCTGAATCGAGTTTGTTATGAAATAAGACGATCTATAAACGATATAAATTTTTTTTCTCAAAAATAGTGCATATGGGAAGTTCAAAGCTATAATTTTGTCACGCGCTAGTTGAACCAAAAATATTTGTATGCATGATAATGGGCGAAAAATATTCAGATACTTAATTATTTGGAGCAAATTAACTCCATAAATCGGTTTTTGATATCTTCATTTTTTTTTTAAATCTTTGAACTAAATTGTAATTGTGTCAAATTGAACTCCAATAGATGATGACATAACAGCAATCGAATACCAACTTGAAGGACGATAGTGATATTAAAAGCAATTAACAACGACGATAATGAATGCACTCCCCAAACGAAGCTACTTAATTTCCAGAGAAAAATAAAACACACATGATGCAGAAGCAGAAGAACAGAGGAACTGTAGAAGTGGGAATAAAAATACTAAAATAGTGATGGTGTTTGCATGGCACAATATGTAGAAGATCGACAGAGCAATAAATGGGAATAGGCTCAGCACGAGTTACATGCATTGACTAGTGTGTAAGTACAACCATATGCTCGCCATCAATTCCAACTCCAGCCTCCTCCTCTCCTCCTCACATCTTACCTCCGCTATTAGCGCTTGGCCATCAAATTTCTCTGACAAACTCCAGCTGTGCCTGATCATACGCCTCTCTTTCTCTCTTGTACTGACATGAATGAATCCATACACTTCAATTCTTCAACAATCAACTCTCTCTCTTAAGGTCTATGGCTGGGCTGGCGTACAGTCCCAGGAAAAATATACTGACAGCGGCGTACCAGCTTTTTAGGTCTCCAAGTTTTTGTGACTGAAGCATTTGTCGCTTTGTGCCAATGCCTAGCTCTCAATTTTCAAGGATATTTCTTTAGTTGTAGGCTCGTAGTTCTTGAACCAAATGAAATCAGCGAGTAATTACAATTTTATTCTGGACTAATTATCAAATGAGGGTTAATTACGAAATGTATTTGATTATGACGTCGAATAGTGTGCTAGAAACTTATCAGAACTCAAAATTACGATATCCTTACAACTATCCTCAAATTATTATTTCAAAAAAGATAGTGCTATCATGCTATACGAGGATATTATCTGATCAGACCAGATGCAAGATTTTGATCCGACAGAACAATTATCGAATTATAATTTTTTATTGGATTCAAATCCATTAATTAATCCATACCAAATAAAACATTAATAATTTAATATATATTCTTACCAAAGAAAAAATTATTAAAATAATAATATTTTATATATTAAAAATAACAACAAAATAGAGCTCAAAGTAATAGATAATCAAGTTGATGAAGAAAGTTTTCATCTACGAAACTTTATATTTTGATATTTTTGTATAATTATTCCATTATGCACGATATTAAATATTTTTTCTCAATAAAACTAATCAGACAATCTGGGGGGCAAAAAAATTTTCTGGAGGGAGGGGCAAATTACCGAAAACATTACTGAAAAACACTATTTTTCAAAATCCAGAGGGACCAGTTCCTCCCCCCCCCCCTTCTCCCCGAGACCACGTGGGTTCGTTCCTATATTTGATACTTCAGTCAAACTACCATTTTCTCTGGAAAAAAATATAATATATATACATAACAAGCAAAACTAGCGTACTCCTAGGAATACAGAACCTGTACTCCTAACTCAAAAAATATATCAAATAATCTTTAAATTTTAATTTATTATGCTCATTAATTTTTTCATATGAAAATCTTGTGAGATACAAAAAAATGAAATGTTTCGAGTTTTCTAAGTCAATATTTTTAATTTTTAAAAATGACGTACAAAATTCAAATATTTATTATTTTTTTAGAGTTGATTTTTCAAAAAATTAAGAATAGTGACTTGGAAAATTTAAAACATCTCAAATTTTTGTAACCCATAAGATTTCAATATGCAGTTTAATTAGCATGATATATTATAATTTAAAGATAATTTGATGTAATTTTTGAGTTAGAAATACAGAAGGATTCTGTGTTTCAAGGAGTATGCTAGTTTTTATTCTTTCTCACTCTCTCTATATATAACAAAATATAAGAATATATTGCACAGAGTTTTATTTTTTCAATATAATTAACTTTTTTTGTGAAACAGAAATTCAACAATTTTACGTTGAGGTTTTTGTAAACTTCATATTTTATAATAAGCAAAACCTCAGTTATATCACGAGGTGAATTAAGAAGTCCAGTAGATAAACACACTAACTAAATATTAATCCATAAGGGTTCGAATCTGCTATTATTTTGAGTTAAAAGTAGAGCCCTACTTTTTCATCAAACGACTAAAAATTGTTAGTAGCTCGAATCTTAAAGTATTTATGATAGCTCAAGTCTCAAAGTATCATGAATTCAAAATCTTACCGTCAGATGAGAATAATAGAGCCCTCCTTTTGGTTCAAATAATAGCAGATACAAATCCCTGTTTGGTTGATGGTGATGTTGTTAGCCTTTTTTTTTCAGATTTAAGTCAACATGCAGAGAAAGGACCTTTTTTTTTTAAAAAAAAAAGACCTTACCTAAAAACAGACATATCATAAAAAATCTCTAAAGTATAAAATCTTGGAATTTTTATTTTTTATGATTAAAAAACGAGTGTTATGTCAATTTAAAAAATAACAGTGACACCAAACACAATATAAGTTTGTGCTTAAGATCATATGTACAATATATTTAATTTCATATCGGTACTATATTCATATTTCTTTTTTGTTTCTTTGAGGACCTTAGTCCTTGATCCTTATATATAGTTGAATATATGTTCCTGAATAATTTACTTGAGAACAGAACTACTTGATAAATAATGAATTTCTATTTCCTTCCTATAAATGTGATCAAATGTTTGATATATTTTTCGCATTATACAAAGAGCAAGTTATTTTGTCTCACTTTATTATTATAGTTATTTTGTACTCTGTCTAAATAACTAATTTTGGGTCTTATCAAGGGATGTATTTAAGCGTGTTACTTTGACCAAGTGCATATGCATTGATGAAGCACAAAAGACTAGAGAAGCAATGTCACAGAATAATTCAGTAATAGGATCAGAAACCGATATCAGTCAACAATTTCTGTAGAAATGATTGGTGGAATTTAATCTCTCTACCAATCCTCTGAACCCCAGCAAGGCATTACGTACGATGCTTGCTATTTTCATAATTTACGAACTAAATATTATTTCCAGATCTGCAATTTTCTCTGCTTCTTAGTTGTAACAAAGAAATAAAAACCCCAGTTAAAGCCCTCTCTCTCATACACCATTACACCCCTCGACTCTTCCTATAAATACCCTTAATCCTTAGACCCTTTTCAACTCCCAACTCTCAAAACCATTTCATTTATTTATTTGATTAAGAGACGAGCGTCTCTTCTCTTTCCCCTCCACTCTTTTTACTGAACCTTATAGTGAGACTTCTCTGTTGTGTGAAGATTGAGTTACTTAGAAGGAAAGTGGTAGAGGAGGATCTGTAAAGCTCAGGAGGGATAGCGCCTTGGACATTGTCATGTAAACAATCCAAGATTAGATTTGGATTTTTTTACAAAATATATTTTGGGTCTGAAGCGCTATCTATCCTGAGTTTCATGGCTCCTCCGTACTGACACAGAACCGTACAGTAAATTCAACCAGGTGAATGGATACATGCATATCTACCTTTCTTTTTATGTTTGAAAATATGAATAACTGATATATACTCTGTTGTTCTTTTGTAGTCTTATGGCGTCAAGTTTGTTGGATGAAACTTGAAAACAATAACATATTATAAGTTTAAGAATACATTTGTGGAAGTTTTTTATAATTATTTTAGGTCGTTTTTTTTTAATTTATTAAAAGGTTATTTTCAAGATTGTCAAAATAATACTTGACAAGGGATCCCTTGGTAAATATTATATATGATTCACTTTTAAAGTGCCCGCTTCACATGATATATATCATCAATTGTTACAATCTATTATTTGGATTAACAAGCAAAATGTAAGTAATAGTTTAAACCTTTTACAAAAGGCCTGTGGGCCGGGGCTGTTTTTGACACTAATTTTGAAACAGATTCCAGAAACCTTTTTTACTATTTAAAGGGATGATAAAGGACTAAAGGGAGGTAGTTACTTAAACTTTAATTTCATCACCCATTACCTATTTACATTCCATCACAGAACAGAATGAAAAAAGAAAAAAGAAAAGTGTAGTGTAGTTACCTTTATATTTATATTTACAGATTTTTTATTTTAGTAAATGAAAAAAAAATTGGTCATCTTTCTCCTCATTTTTGTATAATTAGTTAGACTCGAGTTTAAAACTCGGGTCCTATTTTTTTATTTTTTTACACACAAACGTCAAAAAAAAATACGGATCCGAGTTTGAAACTCGGGTTTACATTTGTGTGTTATATTAAAAATAAAACACAACCGTCCGTAGATTGATCTAAAATATTATAATAAAAATTAAAATAAAAACATTCAGTACATTTAAAAATTGTAAGTGTCTGAACTGATTTTTAATGTATTGGATTCTCACCGAGCACTAGTCATTACAGTGAGTTGCCAATATTAGTTTTATTTTTATTTTTGAGGTAATTAAGAAATGGACATGGACATGGACATATAATTAAACTGATATATGTTGTTATCTCGTCCGCGCATCTGTACGTTACGTCCGTGTTTAATACTACATGTTTCGACATAAATTATTTCATATTTAGGCTTTACACAATATTCTACGACTCCATGCTCATAATTCGAGGAGCCAATGTCTATGAGAGAGCGAACGAGGAGCCAATGTCTAATTAAATATCTTAACTCCAAGAGAGCCATTAATTGTTTTAGCATCATGTGTCTGATTAAAATATATCAGAATATGCTTAGAGTCGAAAATAAATAGTTAGGATATAAAAAAATGAATAAAATATTTTTGTGACCGTAGCCTAAAAGTATAATTAAGATTTTAAACCCTCCAATTGAAATTAACTCGGCTATAATTGTGACATTTCAAAGTATTGCAGGCTTTAAATCATACACTACCAGAAAAATTTGATTTAAAACCGTCTATTTAGAATTGGTTTTTTAAAAAACAGCTGCTAAAAGTTCAAAGTGGCAGAGCTGTAAATTTTATTGAAATTATTAGAACTGATTTTGTAAAACAACCGGTTATAAGTTTTTTTATTATAACTGATTATTATATAACCGGCTCTATTTGATTGAATTAGAACCGGTTCTAATACAAAAAATTTAAAACCGGTTTTAATAAAAGCCGACATTAGAAGCTTTAGATGGTGCATTGCTAGGGCAAAGTCGACAGCTGAGGGAACCTATGAAATTGTGAATCCGGCGACTAAAGAAGTACTTCAACGAGCAGTACGTTTAAAAAATCATCAAAAATATGTGCATGTTACTTGTTATGAAATGTTAGATATCATTTCAATTGAAATAGTTGAATGAAATGCTAGATACGCTATAATGACATGAATCGATAATTCAAGAAGGATCATTTCAGTCGGACCACTATAATGACGTATTGACCACTACCATTGGGACAGCTGAGCATTCGGGGAGATTGAGAGGATTTGGTGGCGCCGGTGTGAAAACTTCGTACGGGAAGGGGTCGAAAGGGAAAGCTTCTCACGCTGAATGCATCAGCAAAGCTGAGTTCAACGAGTTATTGGGACAACAATGGGCGGAGATGACAGCGTAGTTCAATGATTTATTTCAGAGAATGTTGAGGCAAATACCGGCTGATTCGGTATACATACTACCTTCCATGGATGAAGTTATCCTCCCGACTCAAGGTAGCTCCAATACCATACAGCCGCTTCGGACTATCAAGGTCAATTTATTTATATATTTATTCTCAATTAATCTAAGTTTTGAATGATTACTGAAGTATAATTCATACACATAACAATTAATTATTTTTTATTTCAGGAATCTACACCCTACAATATCCTTATTGAGATAGATGATAAACGATATTAAGCGACAATCAGGAGGATTATTCCGACTGGACTCACCGAGTATATGCACGGCTCTCTAGACTTACTCGATGAGGTCCGTATTACTCCCGATGAGGTTAAAGATGGATTTCACCATATAACTTGGTATACCGGATTAGCACTATTCTGCACTCTTCTACTTAGTCTAAAATTCATTTGACAAATTAATTCGTCAGAATAACTATTCTATTCTAACTTTTTGTTATTCCATTGAGTGCCAAACACTCCTTAATGAAGGAATAATAATTGAATAAAATGACAATTTATGTAACATCTGTAAAAAGTATAATTATCAAATAAATACATTATTTTAAACACGTCATATATAAAAAATCATAATTTACTAAAAACATATAATGTTAGTACCTTTACTTCAAGTTATGCTACCGTTAGTTGCGAAATACAAAATATCTTTTGTATTTTACGTCATATCCTTCAATTTTTGAATTTAAAATATTGATCTAATCATTCAAAGCATTCTCCATACTATAATATATTTGGAGACTAAATTTTATATTTTTGGTAAATTATTTTTATTTTTTTGAGGGTTAGAAAATCGTTATTATTATTTTTTGAAGTAGATGGCGATTACCAGCTAGATTGTATTGAAATTTAAGAAAAAAACCGTTATTATTGAAAATCATAAATTCAATACATATTCTACCCCTCAAAGAAAATAGATTTTTTTTTTGAAAAATATAAAATTTGGTCTCCAAACATATTTTAATATGAAAAATATTTTGAACGGTTTAATCGTTATTTTGAATTCGAAAATAAGAAATATAACATCAAGTACAAAAATATTTTATACTTCGCGACTAACGGTAACATAACTCCTATTACTTCTATATAAATAACCAATTAAAAAATATTTATTTGTTTATATGATTTTTTTTGGAGATGATATTTTTTTTTTGTTTTTGAGATGATGTTGAGATAAATATTTGAGATGTCTATTTTTTTGAGATAAATAACCAATTAAAAAATTTGAGATGTCTATATGAATAACCAATTAAAAATTACAGCACTTATGCTTTTTGTGATGATATTTTTTTTGTTAAAAAGGCCCGTAGGCACATAACTAAATAATAGATCAGTTTGTTACAACATTGGCAGAGTATAGAAATTACAAGACACATCATACTGACCAAGCCGTGCCCAATTAGCAAGTTTGTGGGCCACTCTAACATTATCTCTACCCATAAACATATAAGAAAAACCTGAATTTGTTCTAAAGAACAACCAGCTTTTGAGATGATATTTAGTTTCCAATTTTACATGCATGTAATTCTTAAATTATTATACAATTTTGCATGCATTAATATTCTAATTGTTAAAATTTTAAACCCACAGTGAATTTAATTTTTGCCTGCGTATTAATTATTGTTAAGATTTTAAAGTTTTAAGGAAAATAATTGTGTCCGTTATTATTTTTTAACGATTATTGTATAAATTTTATATGAATGAAGTACGTGTAAAATTATGATTATAAAATTATATAAATTGTTATTGAACGGTCTTAGTCACTTGATCTCAGTTCGAGAATTCATATTCGCTACCATACTAGTGATGGTAGACCCTGTCATTGGATCTATGACAAAATTTGACCCGACCCCAAAAAAACACGTCCGGATCCGAACCTGATTCGACATGATTTTTTTTAAAAATCAAACTGATCCGAACCCAACCCGAACTGACTGGGCCCGAGATGTCCCAAAACCTGAGACAACCCGAGATTAAAGTGTCCAAGATCCGACCTGACTCGACCTGATCCAAACCCGAATGACCCAAAATCTGACCCGACCTGAACCCGAATGACCCGAGACGACCCGAGATCAGACGACTCAAAACTCGACCCGACCTGAATCCGAACAACCTGAAACCCGAGAAGATCCGAGATCAGACGACCCATAACCCAACCCGACCCGATTTTAAACAATTTAAATATAATTGAACTATAATTTGTATTGTATATTTATTTTTTGCACAATTTTTTTAATTTGTTATTTTTATTGTGTACTTTAATTAAATTAACTGAAAAAAGTTTTAAAGTTTGATGACCCGAAATCCAATCCGATCTGAACCGAAATAAAACATGATAAAAAAGAACTCGATCCAGCCCGACCTGACCAGAAATAAACCGAAACTCGAGACTACCCGATATCAGATGACCCAAAACCCGACCCGATTGACTCGAAACCCGAAATGATCCGAGACCCGAAAAAACCCGATAGTGTTCGACTCGAAACCCGATCCGACCCGAGTCGAATTGACCCGAACCCGACCTGTGACCTGATTTATTTTTGTCAAACTTACCCGACCCGACCCGCCCGACTTGCCACCTCGAATAAAACCTCACCCTCTATCATCTAAATCTGAGCCAATTAAACTCAATCGGACCGTCTTCCTTGTCCCTTAGCAGGGCCCTGCCATCATTATTATGGTAAGGCTCTGCCATCGTTATTATGGCAGCATATTCGTACTCGTCAGTTCCACAACCTTGACTACACGAGACGATATCCGTGTGGCTATGGCCTCAGCCATGAGCATAGTAACAAATTCATGATTCGAAAAATGTTCAGTGAGATTAAAAATTTCACGTTCAGATATAATTCGAGAATAGTTCATTTTATATAATATAAATAAAATATATATTATAATGAGGTTGGCTAAAATACAACGCGTTGCACGGATGCATTCGTGCACCGTGTTAAAATCTCAAAATTTAATTTAAAAATGACCAATCTAAAACATTCAATTTATTCTTCATATCAAATTCTTAAAGAAAATCAAATTTTATATTTTTTGAAATTTTTTTGCTATTTTTTTTGGATAAGAAGAAAATCATCACTATTGAACATTCAAATTCCTTAAATCAAGCAACTTTCTTTTTACCCAAAAAAATAAAAAAATTTCAAAAAATATAAAATTTGATTTTTTATAAAAATTTGATATGAAGAATAAATTGAATGGTTTGAATTGATCATTTTTAACTTGAATTTTGAGATTTTAACGCGGTGCACGGGTGCATCCGTGCAACGCGTTGTAGTTTAACCAACCTCATATTATAATGATAAAATATTTAAAATATATTAAAAAATATATAATTTTTTTGAAAATAATATATAATATATATTTTTTGTCGAATAATTCTAGAATAAAATATTTTTTTGATAAAAAAATACACTCTGACGAATTATTCGTGAAATATTCGGTTATGAATAAAAAATAAATTATTCACGAATTTTACTATGCGTCAGCGGCGGCCAAAGCCTCGGCCACACGACGTGACGCTCATTCGATTTATAAAATAACTAATTGGTGTATGTCCCTTAGTCCAACAATTAATTCAAAGAGGTTTATAAGATATCTAATCGGTGTTTATCCAACTAGCATAATATGAAAGAGGAGGTTACGGATTAGCTGCAGATAAAGAAGCGGGGTCAACGCAACTGAGAAAAATATCAGCTTACTAAAATTTAAATTATGTTGAATAAATTATTAGCATAATTATACTAATAGTTATTAGTTTGTTTAATAAAATTGATAAATTAATAAGTATACTAATTCTTTGTATAAATAAATTATACTATAATTATACAAATATAATAAATTATTAGTATAATTATTAGAACAAATTTCTTATTATATTTATTTTAAAAAAATCTCTATATTTTTCATTTTTTGATTGTTCAGGACTAATATATGTTTTTTTTCTTTTTCTTTTTAAGAAATGGACCGGTATATGTTATTATAAATTAAAAATTGTTACCGAAATGAAATTGGGAGATTCTACTTAGACGGTATATTGTAAATAAGTTAGCACAACAATCACACACACAGTAATTTGTTGTTATTTTTCGGGATAACAGTAAGATGTTATTCCGATCGGAACCGTTAGATCGGTCTCGAATGACTTCAATGATGTTTTTTTTTTATCTTCGCTCTCTCTCTCTCTTCGAAAATTGGAGCGGGTACAGTAGTTCGACATTAATATCAGAAAATTAAGGTCGAGAAAGGTCGCTGGAAAAGTTTAATTAGGGTCGGACACATAACAAGATTCTCGATTCATAATCTCTCTCAAACAAGAGAAAGAAACTTCCATTTTCTCATTGATATTTACAATATATTCCCTATGGTAACTGAGTTCATGAATTATGGTCAACAAACAATACGAGCTGCAAGGTACATTGGTCAAAGTTTCATAATTACCTTATCCCACACAAATCGTTTACCTGTCACTATTCAATATCCTTATGAAAAATCGATCATGTCAGAGCGTTTAATTATTAAATTCACAAAGTAAATGACACAATTAGGGGCGAAGCCGGAATTTAATTATATGGAGGCCGGATTGGCAAATTCCAAAAAAAAATAATTATAATATATTAAAAAATATGATATAAAAATTTATTAAATAATAATTATATTGACAATAATACTAAATTTAAATAAATTTTAATTATAATATTACTAATATAATATAAACAAAAAAAGAAGTATATTGTATGCATAATAAATATTTTTTTTCTAAAATAAAGATTAAATTGATAATCAATTTTCATAATAGGAAGGCCTAATCGGGATCAGTAATTTCTATATAAATATAACATTTGAATATATCATGAGGGCAGATCCTCTAACCCCTTAAATCGGCCCTGTGACACAATAGAATAATAAAAAGATAGGAGTAAAAATCAGTTCTGCCTACACGTACTCAACTAGTCGACTCTCAAAAAAATAAAAATAATAAAAAATAAAAGAAAACAGAGATGTCAACTCTATAGTATATTCAATTGAGGAGATCATGTATGTGCCCAATTTTCAACCCGTCAATCATGATTTTCTGCGGAAATCACACAAAAATTTTTGTCATAAAAATTGTTTACAAGATTATATCTGTCTACAATTCTGATTGTACACTGGGACAAGAAGCTTTTTTTTTTTTTTTGCATAAATTGAGATATTTTTGAAAAATGTACCGGCACGCAAGTATCGATATTTTAAAATTCACATTCAAAAAGCTAAATTTTTGAAGGAGATAATTCCACACAATAAGTTTTATATTTAACAAAATTTGGATTTCTTTTCCGAAATATCAAAATGTATGTATAATATATAATAACGATACAATTAGCCATATGATATTTTTTATAAAAGAAAAATATAAAAGATGTAAACTCGTTTAGTAGTTAAAATTGCACCTCAGAAAAACATCAAATTTAATTAACACTTAATTTCACCCATACCTATTCAAACATTCAAAATATTCAATTTTCCCGACTAAACTTCTTTTGCCATGCATTGAAACTAAGCATTTTCACTTGCTTCTCCTTTTATTCATTTAATTTGAAAAATTAATATTATTGAATCATGAAGCTTTTATTAAAAATGTTGCGGAGAAAAGATACTTCTCTTCAAATGAACATGAAAATGGAGAGAAAATGATTTGCTAACTATGAAGTTCGAAGAAGAAAAACATACTGATGATGTCTGTGTAGCTTAACAAATTAAGTACTAGTATTATTACAATCGATCACAAACGCGCGACTCAATTGTATAGTAATTTAGGTTATCGATCTACATGGAGGAGCTAAGAAGTACAGATTAACTAATATTTAATAATCTAGACCGATCAAAACTGAGTTGGTTCAATCAAAAAACTAAAATAAATAATAAAAATGACGTCGGTATCCTAGAAATACAACCTAAAGAGGGAGAGATGCAGCCTGTGTCCAGAAATGCACCATGAATCCACTAATGTAGGTCGAATCCTACATCCATATCCCTAAATGGAAGACTTAGTCCTCCATACGAAACAAACTAGAAACTATAAATGTAAAAATAAACATCTCTAATAAGATTAAAAGAAAAAAAAAATGCAACTTATTTTTTGCAACTCTGGAAGATACGCTGCCTTGCATCCGAGCACCTTGCTTACTTCTGGAGACCTTGTCAATGGAGGAAGAAAGAAAAAAAAATAGATTTTTTTCGGTCCAGTACGAATGCTAGTTCAAGGAAGAAGAAAAGGAGGAGAATGGAGAATAGAATGATTCAAATGAGATGTCTGATAAGGTTTATATAAAAGAGCAAAATAGCTTGGAGTTCATAAATCCTCATTTTGGGACTAAACTCTTAGATACCGGCTATGATATGAGCATTAATTGGGGCATCTTCATATCCTTACGCAATTGGAATGAAATTGTGCATCTCATGACTGATTGGATTGCGCATGTTGATTTCTTTCAATTAATTTGCGAGGCCGAGGAATATGCGCAAATAAACTTTGATTGATTCTTGTCTTCATACGCTGAGGAAAATGAATTAATGCAAATATTAATTGGAGCATTTGCATGGCCAGGGGATGGCGCCCAGCTAAGCAAATTGGAATCTTCATCTTCAGCTCCCAGAATTGCACCATGTATCAAGGAAAATTGCAATCTTCACTTTGAATGCGCCAGCTTCAACTACTTGGGCTTTGGCCTTCCTCAAATTTTCTTTTTCTTTTTGATTTCAGCGCCAGAGAGACACAGGAGCCCATTATAAAACTTTCTTTCATGTGACCCAAAATTGGTCTTGCGCCAAAGGAGAAAAGGTCCAGAAATGGATCTGATGGAGTAGTGAAGTAAAACGGGTCACGGAACGGATCAGCTCATAAATAGCTCCAGTTCAGATTCAAAATCTGCAATATTAGCACAAAATGCACAACAACCAACATCTTGACAGAAGTTGCAAGAAACTAACTAAAAATAAATAAAAATGCAATAAAATAGAACAATTGAAAACTTTAGACTAACTGTTTATAATCATATATATAGAATAATAGAAACTTGAATAATCTCATGCAACGGTAACCGTTGGCTACAAGGTTGTTAAAGTAATGTTTTTGTAAACGTTACTTACTAATGAGGGGGCATCACTTGCCATGTTAGGAAGAGATGAAGCACCCCGCGTTGATTTTATTTTGACAATTTGATGTTACTAGTTGATGTTGGTATTTAAAATAATTTCAAAAGAATTTAACTTAAATTTATAGTATTTCAATTTAAGTATTGCTTGATATTTAATCAATGACCTTTAAAAATTTATACAATTTGCTCGATTATGAATTTATTATTATACATAGTCTTTGAAATACTTATTAAAGCAATACTTAAATTATATGAAATTTAAAACACAATCAATATACATATTTAATTATCTATCTATATTTTGTTCTTGAGAATCATTGAAATCTTGTTGTCAAAATAACCATTGTCAAATAAATTTCCCTTCTTGATTAATTGTCAAAGAACTAGGGTATTGTTCAGTTTATTTGATGAAAAGTTCGAATAATTATAAGATGATTGTGAACTATTGAACTAATAAGTAATGTCATCCGTAATGAAAATTTGATGATTGCCCTGACAATTGGAAAGAAGGAAAAAAAAAAGAAATTTCTAGCTTGAAAATTGGCTATGTAAAAGGCACACGTTTGTCTAATAATTCTAGTCCACAATAAATCTAAATGTACTTTTTTTTCTTTTGATTACCATAGGACAGATACCCACTCACAACAGCCACGTGAATTAATGGACTGGATTAGTTGTTCACTTGAGATCAACGGACAACATTGATTACTGTTCTCAACTGTAGCACATCCATTCAAGATATATATAGATATATAATGAGATATCTTTTGAACTGAGATAATAATAATACGTAGTTGAAACTTTTGAAAAATGTTTGCCCATTTTAATGCATGCATAATGAGAAAGGTTTTTTTGGCTAGGGGAGGGATCCCTTGATGATGGGTTATTTTGACAATGTATTATAAATATGAAAAAAACTCTTAAAAATAGAAAAAGTTTATAGATATATTATTTTACTCATAGATTATAATAGTGATTCAAATTTTATGCAATTTTATTATCGTTTGATAGATCATCAAAATTTTGTGTAATTTATAATGGTTCTAATTTAATGGTTTTTTATTAAATAATAAATTAATTTTATTTAAAATTTAAGATCCTTTATAATTTATTTGGATATAAATTATATCTAAATAAGATATATCATTTATTTAGATATAAATTATATCTAAGTAAAATATATCATTTATTTATAATAAAATTAATGCTAAATGTAATTATTCTGTAAAAAAAGTATGCATTGTACATCTTTACTAAAAAAAGAAAAATATTATATTTTGTACATCATCTTTTATTAAATAATAAATTTATTTTATTTTAAAATTTGAGATTTTTTGTAATTTATTTAGATATAAATTATATTTAAGTAAAATATATCATTTATTTATAATAAAATGAGTACTAGATATAAATATTTTTAAAATTAAAAGGGTCCGCACAACGAATGAGTTCCATGCTAGTTAATAATAATAATAATAAAACCGTCAAACTAAGACTACAATAGATGCCATTTTTAATGAGTTCCACGTTGGCATGAGTCATTCATCTTGCTTTGGAATCTCTCTCGCGTAGTTTTGTTAATTGGATTACCGGCACCATCGATTTGTTCTCTATGGTAATTAAATTTTGCACCACATCAAGAAAGAAAGAACAATGGTATTTGTTGTTATTTTTCTAATTAATCCTAGCATTCCTGCAAAATAATGGCATTTTACACCCAAATTTGTCGAATCCTCTTAATTTGTGCTGGATGAAGTCCCCTTTTCTAATGCTTTTGCAAGTACTACTGTTATGAAATTTAGCATGACATACTTCTACGTTGTGAATTTGAGCCATTCTTGTCTCATAGAAAGCTAAAGATATTTTACTATATTTTCACTTTAAATGCAAATGTTGTTCTCAACAATTATGAATGGTAAACTTTTTTACTTCAAGGAAACTTAAAAATCATAAATTATTGACAACGACATGACGGCGCAAATAAAAAAAATGACCTAGCTTTGATATACAAATGTTATAAAATTTTCAATTTTGAGAACATACAAGTAATTTATTTATTTTTATTATGAACACAATATCAACTTTTTAATGATGCAAAAGACATGAGTTCATGAAATTATTGAAAAGTTAGCATTTTACGTGAAAATAAATATGTTGGTGTGTATCAATTTAAAAATGGTAAAGAATTAAGCTCCATCAGATATACGGCCTGGCCTGTTGACGGATTCGGCTCATATTTAAGTATTTAATTAGATGCATTTTCTAAGAATTCAGAAATGGATACTTGTATATTATGTACAGTACATTAACATTAGGGACCTGGACAGAAGTTTACTTCTTCATACGCAAGTGCCAGTAGTATACATACAGAACTACTCACAATAATTTATGCTGTTAGCGCTGATTATAAAGTTGGAATATGAAAATATGACAACTAAAGTAAGCACCCTTTACATAAATGATAAATCTCTTTCCCCGTAGCTTATTTTACCCAAAGCACTGCTCTTATTTGTTTTTTTAGTACAGAGCCATACTCATATGGTAATTATGGAAATTGAAAATGCAAAAATTCCAAAGTCAAGGACCACATAGTGCCGAGAAATTATGGAAAAAGATAATACCGCGGCTTCCTTCCACAGGAACGTACAGAGAGATAACCAGAACAAATAAAACCATACATTCAATGATCTTGCATTAATAGTGGTAAACAACTATCTCGCCTTTACTATCAAATTCAAAATAAATACACAAAAGACCCAATGGAAGCACAAGGGACATAAATTCTGTGCATATAAAAAATCAATTAGGAATTTGTATGGATGCATGATAATACAGAGCTAGTTTGATAAAGTAAACAAAATAAAATACCTAAACTGACCTTGCATTAATTGATGTTGGTGGTGAAGTTGAATGGCGTCTTCTGGTAGTTAGCATAGAACTTATCATCCCATGAGTTGATTTTCACCTTGGGAATGTGCTTGAACTTGATTCACTCTCATCCTCCTTTGCCCCTCGTTTGTAATCTTTCGTAATAGCTCCTCACTACAGTGAATTGTTAGCTTCTGTGGCATTACTGTTGTAAGGTATTCTGGGAGAACTCCCATTTCAGAACCGGACAATTCCATAAATTGTAGTGATTTATTTAGGTTGTCAATGATTTTTAGATTTGGACAATCTCGGATTAGAATATGTGAGACGCTGGGCAGATTTGACATTCTCTCCAAGTTTGGGTTTGTAAAAACACGAAGGTCTTTGATGGATGGGAAGTTCTCTATGGTAATTAGATTATCAGCACCAATGATTTGGAGCAGCTCTAGAGAAGTAGCATGGTGCGAAAGACCCTCAGGGAGAGATCTCAGCTGGGGACAAGATTTAATTAACAATTCTCTTAGCTTGGGCATGGCTGACTCTCCCTTCTTCCACTGCCACTCTTTCCAATTCTCCATCCCTTCAAATTCCAGCGTATCTAGTTTCAAAAATGGTGGTATGACAGAGCAATTCTTTTCAATTGAACCTCCACTCTTGATATCTGTCCCAAAAAGCTCCTCTCCCACACTCACAACTGAATATGCATTCTTAATTCGAAGGTAATCCAAATTGGGAAGCTGCCCAAATGGAGCAAGGTTCTCAAAGCAATTACAATTTTCGATCTCAAGAAATCTCAATTGTGGAAGGGCTGCCCCCAAATTCAACCAATTTGGAAGACAATTACCAAAGTAACCTCTAATTTGAACAATTTTCACGGAACGTGGAGGAGAAAGCTCATTTAAAACACCCTCAGCCGTTACCTTCTTCGCATTTGTTTGTGAGACTTGATCTTCCCAATTTAATGACGTGAATCGAAGAAAGAGTTTTTGCAACTGATGTTTGCACCCAAGGTTTGCTCTCTTTACTATATTCATTTCAGATACTCTCTCCAACCCATCTAAATACAAGACAACTAGTTGCGATAGAGCTTCTAATTCATCCAGGCTACTAGATCCTTTCGGATTATTGTCTGGCTTGAAGCCACAGAGCTCAATGAGTTTTTCTAAATTTTTCAAACCCGCTGGGATTATCTCAATGTTTGTTCTGTCCAAACCAAGGAATCTAAGTTGCCTTAGATTAGTGATGCTATGAGGGAGATGTGACAACTCTATGCAGTCAGTGATATTCAAATAAACCAGATTTCTTAGATTTCCAATGGAAATTGGAAGCATTCTTATCATCGAATTACTAACATCCAAGTATCTGAGATGCACGAGGCGGGGTAAGACATCAGGTAGGGTTGAAATATTGCAAAAACTGAGATCCAAAATACGAAGGTTAGAGAGGTTTCTACATAAATCAGCAAGTGCATTTCCAAGTACTTTTTCTCCAATCAATAATGTTCTCAAACATTTTTCTTTATTAACTATTTCGGAGTTTGCCTCAATTCCTATCATTGACAACCGACGTAGTTTTGAAGAAGACTCTCGTTTTAGTATACCATCTCCTTCTTTTAGTGTATGGTTCTCATCATTCCCTAAATAGCGGGCAAAGGACCACAAGATGTCATGCATTTTACACTGAGTTTGATCATAGAATTCACCAGAATCTTCCAAAAGATTCCTCAGCAATAACTCCCTATAATACTCTATCCCCTGTTCCCAAAGATTTCCATTATCTTGCAAAAACCCTTCCGCAAACCAGAGATATATTAAATCTGATTGTACGAACAAATAATCTTCAGGATATAGGGAGCAAAAGATGAAACACTGTTTCAAAGGTGATGGAAGGTCCTCGTAGCTCAAATAAAATGCCTGATGGATGCCACTTGGCTGCCCATCAATGAACCAAGACCACACATTATTATCTAAAACTGATTGCCATTCACCTTTTGTTCTTGCCTTCATGCAAAGTACGCCTCCTACACTTTTGACAGCAAGAGGTAAGCCGTCACATCTTTGAACTAGTTGCAACCCAATATCCTTGAATTCTTGAATTTCTCTCTCTTCCTCATTTTGAAATACCTGACATTAGAGATTTCAGAGCTACAATAAAATTTAAATATAAAAGTGAAATTTCAAATCAAATATTTTAAAATGAAAATAAAACAAATATCAGGAAAGGAATAGTCCAACCAATTTATTAGATGTATTCATTATTGTTCTCAAGGTAGAATTTATGAGTAATTATTGCGAAACAACCATATCAGGAGTGGAGCTAGAAATTTTAATTAGGGGGCCGAGAAATAAATATATAATATTATTAATAATATTATATAATTTTTTATCATTGTTTATCATAATAATTATATTTGGTTTTTTAGAGAAAATTAACGATACAAATCACAAGGCAACACTAATTTTATTATCGAGTAATAGTAGAATGCACCTCTATTTTTAAAATTTCTATATTTGTTCTTCCTAGAAAATTTAGAAAAATCAAAGTGATTATTTTTATTATAATATGTAGAATCTCTAATTTGAAAATTATATTTAAGAATCTTTATTTTTTTATATACAAGGGAAGATATTCATTTTTCAACTCAAAGAATTGTTAACAAATAACCTAACAAAATAATTTCAAAATACAAATTAAAGTTTTAAACAAAAAGGAATTGAATATTTTCATTTCAATTACACAACAAAGAACTAAAATTCTAAAAACTATTTTTTTTTCATCAATACCCTCATTCTTAACTACGATAATTAAGATAATTATATCTGATATATCTGAATATGTGCATGAAACATTCAACAAACTTTTAAAATCTTAAAATAGAAAAATAATAAAATAATAAAAAAAATTTCTCCTTGCCCTTGTTAGCCCTTGCAGCTTATAAGTAGAAAAAAGAAAAAACTAATTGAAGAATCATCTCTTTAGACACTAACAACTAACTATATTCATCAAACTGAATTACAGTTAAAGAATATTATATAAATATTTAAATCATTAAAAAAAGAAAGCAAACCATAAAATCCCATTTTCAACAAAGTCCATTAATTAAAATTGGACCCAACTCATCACTTTCTTCCCTTCCCATATTCTTATCTCAAAGTGCATAGAGATCAATTCATTCAAATTTTAACAAGTAAAACTATTAGAGATGTTAAAATTATTTGAGATTTGTTGGATGATTAACATGAGTCTGTAAATCTAATTTGATTAGAGAGGATAATATGCATATAATTTTCAAAATATCAGAATTTTTTATTTCGTACATAAATTTTAAAATGTTGGAGGAACTTTGCCCTCCCCCCTCCCCCGCCCCTCCCTCCCTCCCTCCACCCCTAAATCATATGTCAAGAGATATGATGTTTTATAAACAACAAAATGTCCTTAACATTGGACTTTATATCCCAGAGTTTCAAAATTCAAGTTGTCGATTTGAACTATTTAACATGATCTCCATATTTAAATATATTTGAAAACCGAATTTTCAAAATCAGATTCTGCATAGTGATTTTTATTCTTCTTCATTTTCTAAAAAAATCACATTCTACATTTGAATTTTTCCAAATGTGCTTAAAATTGCACAAACACACACTCAAAATGTCTTATATTTTACACTAAAATGTACTACTTAAAATTCAAATGGCTGATCCAAAATGCTCCACATGATCTTCATGTTAAAATATACTTGAAGACCATATAAAAATGTCCCTTTATATTATACTCATATCACAAAGCTTTTCGAAATATTTTTTTTACTATTTTTTAGATGGGTGAAAAATAATTAATGAATTTTGTTAAAATACAGAGATAAATGTTGAATAATTTGAATCGACTATTTGAATTTTCAAATTCAAAATATGAAATATCAGTGTAAAGTAAGGGACATAAATGTGTTTGTTAAAATGCAATAAGTATTATATTTGAAAAAAAAAATTAATGCAAAATCTGATTTTTAAAAAATGGAGAAGAATGAAATCACTATTCTCTTAAGAAGAACAAAAAAAATTCAATATTCACTAATATTTATATAGCATTAAATAAGGCCAAAATTTTGGTACTGCTACCGAACTATAAACATAGCGAAGGTATTCTTCAGCACACGGTATTGAAGGAGATACTTTTATTCAGTTATCTGGTTTTGATTTGATCTTGTATTGAACCAGAATCGAAAATTATCAGGATCCAATCAAAGTGGATAGAGTATATATTGTACTATGATTTTAGGAACAAAATGGATTATATTGTAGATACAGTGATGATATTGGTATACCTGTTTGATTAATAGGGACCAGCCATCCTCGTCGCACAACCTCTCGACACGATGTGACTTTGCTGCCCTCATACCATTTGCAACTCTTTCATCTCGAGTCGTGATGAGTAACCGACTTCCATCTGCTCCACTCATCAATGGATCACGCAACAGGCCATCCCAAACTGCTCGACTCTCTTCCCAAACATCATCAAGAACAAGCAGGAATTTTTTCCCCTGGACAAGCCTTTCCAGTAAAGGCACCAGCTCCCATCTTTCTTGCATAGCACCATGATCACCTCCTACTTGCCGTATGATACCCTTCAATAGCTCTACTCCTTTCACCTCCTTCGTGACACAATACCAGACTTTTAACTCGAATTCCGCCTTAATTCTGGGATTATTAAAGATCGTTTTCGCTAGAGTGGTCTTTCCAATGCCACCCATCCCCACAATAGCCACCACAACAACTTTTTCTCTCGCCCCCTTCAGATCTTCGGTCAGCCAGTTCACTAGCATTTTAGTATCTTCTTCAATCTTTTCTCCCACAATATCATCTTGTACAATCGAAGGATCAGTCTTGCGACTGATGATTGAGTCTACTCGACGTACTTGATAAGACGACGCTTGGAAGATTTGTGATTCAATCAATCCCAGATCAGCCTTTCTCTTGGCAATCTCTTCTAGCCTGCCATTGATATCCTTAATTTTCGAACCAATCTTATGAGCAAAGAACGGGTTGCGGATACAAGAAAAGAAAGGGCTGCAGCAGCAAGCATTTGGAGACACACAGGAACTACTGTCAGGGAGGCGCTCCTTGGCCTTGATCTCACAGAGGTCAATGACATCATCAGCATCATACATGACATCTTTGAGCTCCATGAGCCAGTGCTCAATGGCACGGTTGTTGGTCTTCTTTTTCTCGGCATCATAAAGGACAGGTCTAATGTAACCAACTGTCCTATTGAGCTTCTCGATCTGGCCAGGAATGCCGAGCAACATGCCGACTTCTTGCTCCACCATTTGCGTGAGAAGTCCAGTTAACTTGGACATGAAGGCATCAAGTATCATAGTCATATTTGTTTTGAATGAGTGATTAATGAGGGCTGCAGCTTAGATTGTGGTCAGGGAAGAAGGAGATTGGAATATGGATGTGGAACTAAATAGTCTTCCTTGATATGCTTCGGGATAAGAGAATCTCAATCTTCAAATAAGCTGCTGACGCTGCTGTCCGATTTCGATCACCAATGAATGGAGGGAATTTAATTAATGGGTCAGCCAATCAGTGGAGAGCAGCCAGGGAGCTTGTCACCTTGTGAGAAAGAGACCAGCAGCCTAATTTTTGGACCGTTGAATAGTCAAAGTTTGAACATTTGAATCGGGACTTGATCATCTGTTACAGGAAGAAGTACTATGATGTTGAGACGGGTAACGGAGGACAAGAATAAACAACTTCTGGTTTTCTTGAGAAAGTTATATGGAATACTTTTAATATCCTATTCGGTGATCTTTGTGTACATTTTTGTCTAATTAAACATAATGTTTCTGTGCATATGAATATTAACTAGTGAAATTCCACATATATGTCTACAGAAAATTCTGTTCCTTCACTTTTGCCCCACGAGTCAACTTCAACGGGAGAGATTATCTGATACGTCAGTGAATTTAACTACTATAAATATAATAAATAAATTCACCTTGTGTCAACTATCAAGCAGGAAATAATTTGCTGTGGTCCAACTCCGTGGGACCCATTTTTTAAATAGAAATATTTAAAAAAAAACGCATATTGTAGCGTAATTGTCAAATTTTGATTTTGCAATTGAATTTCGTAACTGATTTTAGCTGGTGAAATTTATTATATCCAATCACACTACAAAATAAAATTAAAGGATCTGATGTTATTTTTTTTAAAAAACATAGGTTCCCAATAACCCTGATATATAATACTTTTCATATGTCTTTTTCGGAATTTGAACCCGCATCAATCTGTAAAGAGACGAGACTCAATACCATCTAGGGCTGTAAACGAGCCGAGCCGAGCTAGGTCAAGCTCATACTCGGCTCATTAGTTCAACGAGCTGGCTCGTTAACTACTTCTAACTCAAAAATTTTGGTTTGAAATTGGCT
The DNA here is from genome assembly GCA_964058805.1 of Schoenoplectus triqueter. Taxonomy (NCBI): domain Eukaryota; kingdom Viridiplantae; phylum Streptophyta; class Magnoliopsida; order Poales; family Cyperaceae; genus Schoenoplectus; species Schoenoplectus triqueter. Next base: position 295,277 of record CAXKVV010002148.1, read on the forward strand.
TGTTAAGTCTCATTTAATAATTAATAATATTTTGAATGATATTTTATATTAAAATTTATAAAAAATAATAAAATAATTAATAATAATATATTTTATTTAAATTTGATATAATAATTTTATACATATAAACTATTTACTATACTAAAAATCCATAATATTAATAGCAAAAACGAGCCGAGTCAGTCCAAACTCAAGTTCGGCTCATTAACTTAAAGATGTTAATGAGTCGGCTCGTTAATGATTCGGTCCATTAACGAGCGAACCAATAGTAAGTCGATCCCGAATTAACCACGAGCTTTTTTACCGGCCCTAGTACCTTCTGTACTGGCCTGCGGTTTCAAAGTGTACAAAATGGCCGATGATCATTCTCCAATTCACCTATCAGTCCAAAAATATGTATTTTTACCATTTCAATCTATACAATTGAAATGCAAACATAATTGGTACGTACGGGTACAGTACCCAGAAAGTAATTATTGTAAGGAAGCCTTGCTGGGTTTACAAATTTACCATTTAGCTAGCTTAAGTGCCTTCTTAGATACAGTCACATCTTGACTTAGTCCTTCTGGCACCTAGTATTTAGTAAAAAAAACATCGTTTAAATTCCAGATTACATAAAGGCCCTTATAAGTTGTGCCTAACAAGCAAAAAAACAAAAAAAAATGCTGAACCATTAAATAGTGAACTCATTATTAATATTTTGTTGAAGCATCAGAAGGAGCTAGTAGTGTAATCTACTAATCTGTATGCATATTAGTGTGTTAATCCAATTAATTTCCAATTTCCAACTTCTGCTTTTTAGTATAACATAATTTATTTCTAGTTATGCACAATTTCCAATTTCAAAAGTTCTTATCCCACGAGTCCTTTGCTCCATGTATTGTAGCTTTATGTTTGTGTAATCAATCGAATAGAATGAAATTCGTTATGTTATTTTACATTTAGTAACGAGGTTATGATGACAGAACGGATAGATACCAAAATTTTCATATAGAGAACCGGAAGTTTACTGAGTTCTTTGTTACATTCTCCAAGATTGGTACATTAATTATTTCCTTCATTCATTCTCTAAGGTTTTGGGGGCAGGTTATAGTAGGAGTTTATGTAACAATGTAGTTCATGCTGAACGTTGGTGTGTCAGTTATAGGATGTAAGATTTAGGCAAATGTGACAACTATGGGTGTATAAGACGTCAACTTTAATATCAAGTATGGCAGCCTCTGCCAACATTTCCAAAAAAAGAAAAGAGAAAGGCTTAGGCAGTGCAACACACTGGTAGATGAAGCCTCTGTCGCTTCTTATTGAAGCCCAACCAGATGCAACTACTTACTGCCAATTGCTGCAGTATAGCAGTAGTCTCAATTTATTTGATGCATCTTATGTTTGGTATTAGCTATCTACACATCGGTAGGAAAACCAAGCAGTTTTTAAATTTCAGATAAAATAATCAGAAGTGGTGTGTAACGAGCTATAATACATACAAAATGGATGACAATTTTTTCCTGTAGAAATTTTCGAATGTCCTTGACTGCAATAAACAATTAGTTGAATCAACTTTGTCAGTTATTAATCTATATTACTAAGAATAAATATACAAGCAACACTGTATAGCCAAAAAGGAAAAAAGTCAATTTTTTTTCTTATAAATCTGTATTTCATTTTAAATGTACAATTAAAAAAAATACTATATGAAAACGTTTGAAATAATATTGAAAATTAAATTCCGTGCAATTAAGTGCTAGTTTAAATGCAATCCATAACCATTTGGCAGGACTCAATCCCAGGGCTGAAATTTTTATATTCAAGTAAAAATAAAAATAGAATTAAATATTAAAGTAAATGAAAGAAATATTTAGAGATCTACACTTTACGGATTCACATTCACCATCAACGTGGAGTCAGACCACCTCTCGAACCTAGTAATCACGTGGCATGGCTCCACTCCATGAATTCATCGTCAACGTGGAGAGAAAGAGAGAGAGAGAGAAAGCGCTACATTTATTGCACTGAAAAGATAAAAAAAGGATGAGGTATGGTTGTTTCTACACGTGCTTCTATGCAATCCCTGTAAAGTCCTATTTGATTAACAAATATATAAACCTCTTATTAATTAATTAATAATGCTTGAACCCCACTACAGTATCTCAGGTTATTCGTTATTCTTTTAAATTTAATTCAAGGTTTCTGATGATCCTACTTGCACCCGGGAACATTATTGACCAATGACCATTAGCATTTACATAAAATTCAATGGAAAATTTATTCGAATAGATGCAAATTTGATAAATACACTATTCAAGAAATGATCATGACAGATTTATAGTTTTAGCCTCGTACGTACGTACACTGAACAAAAAATTTCAACGCATCATATGATTGTAAAAACTAATTGTATCATAGAACTGCCAAATAAAAAAATTGCTGAATGATTATTGTGTCTTGTGTGGCAGATAGAAATATGACTTCTTTTATGTGACACCCAGCACAGACTCAGAAAGGTCACCGTTATTTTATTGGGAAGGGATCCCTTGACAATGGGTTATCTTGACAATTTTGATAATAAATCTTCAAATAAAGTAATCTCAGTTGTCTTAGATTAGTGATGCTATGAGGGAGATCTGACAATTCTGTGCAGCCCTCGATATTCAAATTACCAGATTTCTTAGATTTCCCATGGAAACCGGAAGAATTCTCAGGTAGAAACAAAAAACAAAAGTTAACTCTTGGGGTTAAATATTTTATAATCTTTTCTCAATGGGGCATAATCAGTAACAAACTTTATTCTGAAATTTCAGGCTAAGAACAAGAAGTGGACCCTGGAAAAGGATGTGGTCTGATTCAGATTCAGATCCAATATTGCAAAATGATAACTCTTAAGAACCAGAAGTTCTGAAGAGAAACAAGCAAGCAATGGATGTTGAAGAAAGAGCCCCAAAATATGGCTCATGCTGAATTCTGATGCTTCTGCAAGTACTAAAGCTAACACAATAAGAGTTATCGGAGCTTAGAAAATCATTGGTATAGTTTATAGGAGAATGAGTTTCTGTGCTTGCATATATAGCTTGCACATCATTCTAACATAATTGACTTAACAGGAACCCAGAGTTTGATATGAGGACAAGAACCAGAATTGTGATAAACATGACAGAATATACCTACTATGCAAAATTGTGACAGCAGGCTTGACTTAGATATGTACTGCTGGAAAATTTTCCAAAATTAATTTTTCTTTTTTTGGTCGTTTAATTTTGTTTGCCCTTGTATTGTTACATTATATAGCTCTACACTCTAGAAATCCTAATTACAATCATGTCCTTCAACTGAATACAAGATACATGATAAAATAGTACTGACATATATTAGATTACATGCACTTAGACCTTCCATGAAATCAATTGACATCCCTGCCTAAATTGTCTAGTTAGGATTTAGGGAAGGCAAATCAACTTTTTTTTTTCTTTCCTTTTTCGCCTTTCTATGAGACAAGAATGGCTCAAATTCATAATTATTGAACTAAAATTATATTTTAAAATAGAAGGCATGAAATTAAGAGGACTAGTAAAATTTGGGTGCAAAATGTCATTATTTTTCGGGAATGCTAGGATTAATTAGAACAATAACAAGAAATGCCATTGTTCTTTCTTTCTTAATGTGGTGAAAATTTTAATTACCATAGAGAACAAATCAATTGTGATGGTAATTAACCTAATTACCATAGAGAGCCTTCCATCCATCAAAGACGTTCTGACGAAATCCAAGCTTGTCCAAACTTGGAGAAAATTAATGTCAAATCTGCGTCTCACATATTCAAATCTAAGATTGTCCAAACCTAAAAACTATTGTCGACCTAAATAAATCACAGCAACTGATGAAATTGTACGATTCTGACGACAGTAATGCCAGAGAAGCTAAGAATTGACTGTAGCGAAGAACTATATATATATTACGAAAGATTACAAGCCAGACCCAGGGGGAAGGAGAACAAATTCAAGCACATTAATTCCCAAGGTCAAAATCAAATCATGGGATGAATCGCTCTATGCTTCTTGCCAGAAGACCAGAAGGCAACATTCAGCTTCACCACCAACTTCAATCCAATGTCAGTTAAGGTAAATTACTTTCTCTGCTTGGTCTGACTATATATTCTATATTACCATGTATCCTTTCCAATTCTTCATTCATTTTTCATATTGCATTGACTAAATGTCCCTTGTACAGTGCTTCTATTGTGTCTTTTGCATATCTAGTTGATAGTGACTGCGACATATATAGTTGTTCACTATAGATCATTAAAATTCCACTTTTATTTGGTCTGATCATTTACTTCATATATGTGCCGGTAGAAGGAAGCCATTGTACCGTTTATTCCATAATTTCTGTTGATTTTAATTTCTTGGCAGTTGGCACTATGTCCTTGTCTCTGAAATTTTGCATTTTTGATGAATTTGTTTCATATACCCATCTGTCTGTGAAGAAAAAAAAAAGATCCTCTACACGTAATTTTCACAAGGAATAGTTAGGGAAGAGCTGCAAGCAGGGCCTCAAGTTTCAGTAGCCATAATTTATTAGTTCTTCAACTGGAAAACATGCATACAAAAACAACAACGTAACATATGAGTATGGTTTGTTTACTATATTTTCACTGTAAATTCTCATATTGTTCTCAACAATTATGAATGGTAAACTTTTTTTCTTCAAGGAAACTTAAAAAATCATACATTAGTGACAATGACATGACGGTGCAAATAGAAAAAATGACCTAGCTTTGATATACAAATGTCATAGAATTTTCAATTTTGAGAACATACAAATAATTAATTTATTTGTATTATGAACACAATATCAATTTTTTAAGGATGCAAAGACATGAGTTCAAGAAATTATTGAAAAGTGAGCATTTTACATGAAAAGAAATATGTTCGTGTGCATCAATTTAAAAATGGTAAAGAATTAACCTCCATCAGATATACGGCCTGGCCTGGCCTGGCCTGTTGACAGATTCGGCCCATATTTAAGTATTTAATTAATTGCCTTTCTAAGAATTCAGAAAGGGATACTTATATATTATGTACATTCCATTAACATTAGGGACCTAAACAGAAGTTTAATTCTTCTTAGAAAGTTGGAATATGAAAATATGACAACTAAATTAAGCACCCTTTACATAAAATGATAAATCCCTTTCTCCGTAGCTTATTTTACCCAAAGCACTGCTCGCCTTCTTGCTGAGAACTCGAGCTTTTATTTGCTAACTCTACAAAACACAAACAAAAAAGATAAATTGCAGATTAAGTTCAGCTGCTGGCAAACTTTCCAGAAATAAATAATTTGTTCTTTTTTTTAGTACAGAGCCATACTCAGACCTGCCATGAATATAATTGACAACTGTTATCAATGCCTAAACGAGCTACTCAAGAAAACCAATTAGTGCAGAGCCATACTCGTATGGTAATCATGGAAATTGAAAATGCAGAAATTTTCATATGGTAATTATGGAAATTTAAACACAAGGGATGTTAATTCTATCAATATGAAAAAGCAATCGGGAATTTGTATGGATACATGATAATACAGAGCTAGTTTGGTAAAGTAAACAAAATAAAATACCTAAACTGACCTTGCATTAATTGATGTTGGTGATGAAGGGGCCCGTATACGCTGAGATCCGATTTCGATCTCAGCGTCCTGAGATCAGAATCATACGGTCGATATTAGATCTCGAACTCTATATCAGATCCCGAGATCAAAACAAACGGTTCGAGATAGATCTCAGAGCCCTGAGATCGGATTTCGATCTCAGCATATTCGAAACCGGTGATGAAGCTGAGTGGTGTCTTCTGGTAGGTAGCACAGAGCGATTCATCCCATGAGTTGATTTTCACCTTAGGAATGTGCTTAAATTTGTTCCACTCTGAACCTCCCTCCCCCTGGTTACTAATCTTTCGTAATAGCTCCTCACTACAGCTAATGGTTTTTAGATTTGGACAATCTCGGATTAGAATATGTGAGACGCTGGGCATATTTGACATTCTCTCCAAGTTTGGGTTTGTAAAAACACGAAGGTCTTTGATGGATGGGAAATTCTCTATGGTAATTAGATTATCAGCACCAATGATTTGGAGGAGCTCTAGAGAAGTAGCATGGTGCGAAAGACCCTCAGGGAGAGATCTCAGCTGGGGACAAGATTCAATTAACAATTTTCTTAGCTTGGGCATGGCTGACTCTCCCTTCTTCCACTGCCACTCTTTCCAATTCTCCATCCCTACAAATTCCAGCGTATTTAGTTTCGGAAATGGTGGTATGACAGAGCAATTCTTTTCAATTGAACCTCCACTCTTGATATATGTCCCAAAAAGCTCCTCTCCCACACTCACAACTGAATATGCATTCTTAATTCGAAGGTAATCTAAATTGGGAAGTTGCCCAAATGGAGCAAGGTTCTCAAAGCAATTACAATTTTCGATCTCAAGAAATCTCAATTGTGGAAGGGCTGCCCCCAAATTCAACCAATTTGGAAGACAATTACCAAAGTAACCTCTAATTTGAACAATTTCCACGGAATGTGGAGGAGAAAGCTCATTTAAAACACTCTCAGCCGTTACTTTCTTCGCATTTGTTTGTGAGACTTGATCTTCCCAATTTAATGACGTGAATCGAAGAAAGAGTTCTTGCAACTGATGTTTGCACCCAAGGTTTGCTCTCTTTACTATGTTCATTTCAGATACTCTCTCCAACCCATCTAAATACAAGACAACTAGTTGCGATAGAGCTTCTAATTCATCCAGGCTACTAGATCTTTTCGGATTATTGTCTGGCTTGAAGCCACAGAGATCAATGAGTTTTTCTAAATTTTTCAAACCCGCTGGGATTATCTCAATGTTTGTACCTTCCAAACCAAGGAATCTAAGTTGCCTTAGATTAGTGATGCTATGAGGGAGATGTGACAACTCTGTGCAGCCAGTGATATTCAAATAAACCAGATTTCTTAAATTTCCAATGGAAATTGGAAGAATTCTTATCATTGAATTACTAACATCCAAGTATCTGAGATGCACGAGGCGGGGTAAGGCATCTGGTAGGGTTAAAATATCGCAAAACCTGAGATCCAAAATACGAAGGTTAGAGAGGTTTCTACATAAATCAGCAAGTGCATTTCCAAGTACTTTTTCTCCAATCAATAATGTTCTCAAACATTTTTCTTTATTAACTATTTCGGAGTTTGCCTCAATTGCTTTCATTGACAACCGACGTAGTTTTGAAGAAGACTCTCGTTTTAGTATACCATCTCCTTCTTTTAGTGTATGGTTCTCATCATTCCCTAAGTAGCGAGCAAAGGACCACAAGATCTCATGCATTTTACAGTGAGTTTGATCATAGAATTCACCAGAAGCTTCCAAAAGATTCCTCAGCAATAACTCCCTATAATACTCTATCCCCTGTTCCCATATATTTCCATTATCTTGCAAAAACCCTTCCGCAAACCAGAGATATATTAAATTTGATTGTCCGAACAAATAATCTTCAGGATATAGGGAGCAAAAGATGAAACACTGTTTCAAAGGTGTTGGAAGGTCCTCGTAGCTCAAATAAAATGCCTGATGGATGCCACTTGGCTGCCCATCAATGAACGAAGACCACACATTATTATCTAAAACTGATTGCCATTCACCTTTTGTTCTTGCCTTCATGCAAAGTATGCCTCCTACACTTTTCACAGCAAGAGGTAAGCCGTCACATCTTTGAACTAGTTGCAACCCAATATCCTTGAATTCTTGAATTTCTCTCTCTTCCTCATTTTGAAATACCTGATATTAGAGATTTCAGAGGTACAATAAAATATAAATATAAAAATGAAATTCCAAATCAAATATTTTGAAATGAAAATAAAATAAATATCTGGAAAGGAATAGTCCAACCAATTTATTAGATGTATTCATTATTGTTCTCAAAGTAGAATTTATGATTAATTATTGCGAAACAACCATATCAGGAGTGGAGCCAGAAATTTTAATTAGGGGGCCGAGAAATAAATATACAATATTATTGATAATATTATATATTTTTTTATCATTATTTATCATAACAATTATATTTGATTTTTTTAGAGAAAATTAACGATACAAATCACAAGGCAACACTAATTTTATTATCGAGTAATAGTAGAATGCACCTCTATTTTTAAAATTTCTATATTTGTTCTTCCTAGAAAATTTAGAAAAATCAAAGTGATTATTTTTATTATAATATGTAGAATCTCTAATTTGAAAATTATATTTAAGAATCTTTATTTTTTTAGATACAAGGGAAGATATTCATTTTTCAACTCAAAGAATTGTGAACAAATAACCTAACAAAATAATTTCAAAATATAAATTAAAGTTTTAAACAAAAAGGAATTGAATATTTTCATTTCAATTACAAAACAAAGAACTAAAATTCTAAAAACTATTTTTTTCATCAATACCCTCATTCTTAACTACGATAATTAAGATAATTATATCTGATATATCTGAATATGTGCATGAAACATTCAACAAACTTTTAAAATCTTAAAATAGAAAAATAATAAAATAATAATATTTTTTTTCTTCTTGCCCTTGTTAGCCCTTGCAGCTTATAAGTAGAAAAAAAAGAAAAACTAATTGAAGAATCATCTCTTTAGACACTAACAACTAACTATATTCATCAAACTAAATTACAGTTAAAGAATATTATATAAATATTTAAATCATTAAAAAAAGAAAGCAAACCATAAAATCCCATTTTCAACAAAGTCCATTAATTAAAATTGGACCCAACTCATCACTTTCCCCCCTTCCCATATTCTTATCTCAAAGTCGCATAGAGATCAATTCATTCAAATTTTAACAAGTAAAACTATTAGAGATGAAAAAATTATTTGAGATTTGTTGGACGATTAACATGAGTCTATAAATCTAATTTGATTAGGGAGGACAATATGTATATAATTTTCAAAATATCAGAATTTTTTTATTTTGTACATAAAAATGTTGAAGGAACTTTGCCCTCCCCCCTCCCCCGCCCCTCCCTCCCTCCCTCCACCCCTAAATCATATGTCAAGAGATATGATGTTTTATAAACAACAAAATGTCCTTAACATTGGACTTTATATCTCAGAGTTTTAAAATTCAAGTTGTCAATTTGAACTATTTAACATGATCTCCATATTTAAATATATTTGAAAACCGAATTTTCAAAATCAGATTCTGCATAGTGATTTTTATTCTTCTTCATTTTCTAAAAAAAAAAATCAGATTCTACATTTGAATTTTTCCAAATGTGCTTAAAATTGCACAAACACACACACTCAAAATGTCTTATATTTTACACTAAAATGTACTACTTAAAATTCAAATGGCTCATCCAAAATGCTCCATATGATCTTCATGTTAAAATATACTTGAAGACCATATAAAAATGTCCCTTTATATTTTACTCGTATCACAAAGCTTTTCGAAATATTTTTTTTTACTATTTTTTAGATGGGTGAAAAAAAATTAATGAATTTTGTTAAAATACAAAGATAAATGTTGAATAATTTGAATCGACTATTTGATTTTTTCAAATCCAAAATATGAAATATCAGTGTAAAGTAAGGGACATAAATGTGTTTGTTAAAATGCAATAAGTATTATATTTGAAAAAAAAATTAATGCAAAATCTGATTTTTAAAAAATGGAGAAGAATGAAATCACTATTCTCTTAAGAAGAACAAAAAAAAAATCAATATTCACTAATATTTATATAGCATTAAATAAGGCCAAAATTTTGGTACTGCTACCGAACTATTTGTTTAAGAACACAATTTGTATATCATAGCCTAACTAGTGGACACAAACTTAGCGAAGGTATTCTTCAGCACACGGTATTGAAGGAGATACTTTTATTCTGTTATCTGGTTTTGATTTGATCTTGTATTGAACCAGAATCGAAAATTATCAGGATCCAATCAAAGTGGATAGAGTATATATTGTACTATGATTTTAGGAACAAAATGGATTATATTGTAGACACAGTGATGATATTGGTATACCTGTTTGATCAATAGGGACCAGCCATCCTCGTCGCACAACCTCTCCACACGATGTGACTTTGCTGCCCTCATACCATTTGCAACTCTTTCATCTCGAGTCGTGATGAGTAACCGACTTCCATCTGCTCCACTCATCAACGGATCACGCAACAGGTCATCCCAAACTGCTCGACTCTCTTCCCAAACATCATCAAGAACAAGCAGGAATTTTTTTCCCTGGACAAGCCTTTGTAGTAAAGGCACCAGCTCCCATCTTTCTTGCATAGCACCATGATCACCTCCTGCTACCTGTATTATACCCTTCAATATCTCTACTTCTTTCACCTCCTTGGAGACACAAGCCCAGACTTTTAACTTGAATTCCTTCTGAATTCTGGGATCATTAATGATCCTTTTCGCTAGAGTGGTCTTTCCAATGCCACCCATCCCCACAATAGCCACCACAACATTTTTTTCTCTTTCCCCCTTCAGATCTTCGGTCAGCCAATTTACTAGCATTTTAGTATCTTCTTCAATCTTTTCTCCCACAATATCATCTTGTACAATGGAAGATGCATGGAAGATTTGTGATTCAATCAATCCCAGTTCAGCCTTTCTCTTGGCAATCTCTTCCAGCCTGCCATTGATATCCTTGATTTTCGAACCAATCTTATGAGCAAAGAACGGGTTGCGGATACAAGACAAGAAAGGGCTGCGGCAGCAAGCATTTGGAGACACACAGGAACGGCACTCAGGGAGGCGCTCCTTGGCCTTGATCTCACAGAGGTCAATGACATCATCAGCATCATACATGACATCTTTGAGCTCCATGAGCCAGTGCTCAATGGCACGGTTGTTGGTCTTCTTTTTCTCGGCATCATAAAGGACAGGTCTAATGTAACCAACTGTCCTATTGAGCTTCTCGATCTGGCCAGGAATGCCGAGCAACATGCCGACTTCTTGCTCCACCATTTGCGTGAGAAGTCCAGTTAACTTGGACATGAAGGCATCAAGTATCATAGTCATATTTGTTTTGAATGAGTGATTAATGAGGGCTGCAGCTTAGATTGTGGTCAGGGAAGAAGGAGATTGGAATATGGATGTGGAACTAAATAGTCTTCCTTGATATGCTTCGGGATAAGAGAATCTCAATCTTCAAATAAGCTGCTGACGCTGCTGTCCGATTTCGATCACCAATGAATGGAGGGAATTTAATTAATGGGTCAGCCAATCAGTGGAGAGCAGCCAGGGAGCTTGTCACCTTGTGAGAAAGAGACCAGCAGCCTAATTTTTGGACCGTTGAATAGTCAAAGTTTGAACATTTGAATCGGGACTTGATCATCTGTTACAGGAAGAAGTACTATGATGTTGAGACGGGTAACGGAGGACAAGAATAAACAACTTCTGGTTTTCTTGAGAAAGTTATATGGAATACTTTTAATATCCTATTCGGTGATCTTTGTGTACATTTTTGTCTAATTAAACATAAAGTTTTTGTGTATATGAATATTAACCAGTGAAATTCCACACTTATGTCTACAGAAAATTTTGTTCCTTCATTTTTGCCCCCCGAGACAACTTCAACGGGAGAGATTATCTGATACGTCAGTGGATTTAACTACTATAAATATAATAAATAAATCCACCTTGTGTCAACTATCAAGCAGGAAATAATTTGCTGTGGTCCAACTCCGTGGGACCCTTTTTTTTAAATAGAAATATTTAAAAAAAAACGCATATTGTAGCGTAATTGTCAAATTTTGATTTTGCAATTGAATTTCGTAACTGATTTTTGCTGGTGAAATTTATTATATCCAATCACACTACAAAATAAAATTAAAGGATCTGATGCTATTTAAAATAACGAGATATACAATGTGGCTAATGAGCATTCTCCAATCCACCTATCAGTCCAAAAATGTGCATTGTTATCATTGTCATTTTCTTATTGTATTCATAAATTCTCATTGTCTTAGGAAAACTTGACAAAAAAACATTTAAATAAATACAAAAAAAATCTTAAAATAAAAAATTATAGATATGTTCTTTTACTCATAAATTGATAGAGTTTCAAATTTCTTGTAATTTCGTTATCATTTGATAGTCCATTAAAGACCATCAAAATTTTATATAATTTATAATGGTTTCAATTTAATGATCTTTGACGAACTATTAGACGATAATGAAATTTAAAACACTATCAATCAGTAAGTAAAAAAATATATCTATAATTTTTTCTATTTATTTAAAAGTCCATTGTCAAGTTTGTTAAAATAACTCATTGTCAAGGGATCCTTCCCTTTTATATATACCTCTCTTCAAAATGGAGAAAATGATAATGAGTTC